>JAXCLR010047372.1:0-17440 GCA_035584095.1 Annona squamosa | reverse complement strand
ATTCATGAATTTTCATTTATTCATAAAATAATTACAAAATTACAATGTCGAAATGACGCGTATATGGTCAAAGTAACACGTATACGGTCAGGGTTCCACAAATGTCTTACAAAATTCTCTACCGACATACAGAAATGACACTCCGAGAATGGTAAATTTAATAACTCATGAACACTATGACATGGGTCGAACTTTCGAGCTTAATATGATACAGATAGTGGAGCCCGAAATAGTTCTAAAAGTTGTCCCACAAAGAAACCCTCGTAATCATGGTCCTAACACTATCGAAGCCTTAATCTTACCAAGATTCAAGAATCTAAGGGTAACAAATCAAGAAGAGAAAATTTCTTATGACTCACATCGGGTACCATGGAAATACCCGGAACCTCCAAAATGTTCAGAAATAGGAAATATTCAATCGAACGGGAGGATAAATAGGCGAGAAATAAATAAAAATCCTCCTATTTTTGAAAAAGGGAAAATACAACTTATGATATAGCTACACAACTCAAATCACTGCCCGCGCAAATTTCTATATGGGAGCTACTATGCACTTCCACTTTGCATCGCGAGGCCTTTACAAAAATATTAAATAAAGCTTATATTTCAACGGAGGTTGAGCTAGAAATAGTAGCTCACTTGATAGGACAAATTATCTCCAAAAATGCTTTCACGTTTACGGATGAAGAACTCCCACCTGAAGGGCGGTGTCATACACAAGCTTTAAATATAACAGTCTAATACAAAGATCTTAAAGTGTCATTTGTAACCATAGATAATGGGTCTAGTTTAAACGTATGCCCGCTAAGGACAATTAAAAGGTTAGGCATCCCTATGGACGGTCTTTGCCCAAACGACATTCGGGTTCGAGCATTTGATAATACCATTAGGAATGCCTCGGGAGAATTAGATATTAATTTAACCATAGGGCCAGAAAACATGACTATAACCTTTCAAAATTTAAAAATACCTGCTTCATTTAATATGTTACTAGGGAGGCCATGGATACACCAGGTGGGTGCCGTTCCATCCTCATTACACCAAAAAATTAAATTTATAACCAATGAAAAAATAGTTGTAATCAATGTTGACCCCGAAATAATCATTCATAGGGAAGAAAACACAAGTTACGAAGTCCCCCTAGTGGAAGCATATGAATCACCCGAGCCATTACCATTTGCTGAGTCCCTTATAGAAAATATAAATTTTATTCCCTCATGACCCATAATATCTGATAAATATATAATTACACCAGCAGAAAGGCAAATCAGTCAATATAAAATCAAACATGGCGCAAAAGCCAATTTAATCAATCTACAAGAAAAAAAGATAAATACGGCCTGGGTTATGACCCGAAAAAACCACAATTAAAGAAAACTAAAAGCTAAAATATTTTCTCAAGCGCCGGATTTTTCCTACATGATTTAGAAGAAGAAAAGCTATTAAATACAATATTAATGATTCAAAATACAACCAATCAAGAAAAAAACGTTTTCAAAACAAGCGAGGAAAATAGTGAAAAGAGATGGTACACAATGCCCACCTGTTTAACATCCCCCTCACAAAGAACTCTCATCCCATCCCCGAGTTACAAAAGAGGTCCCACTGAGAAAGAGCTTTGGGCTAGAATCTACTGTGCCCAAACAACTATAGAATCTTCAAAAGAAGACAACAATAAGAGGGGAGGAGATGAAGAGTTACAAAAATAAGTGAAGAAAATGGAAGGCAAAGACATGGCGGTCGCTGAAGATTTTGAAGTCGTCAATTTAGGAACTGAAGACGACCCCAAAACACTAAGGTTAGGGAAGCAATTATCCGAAGAAGAAAAAGGTACGATGATAGCCCTCCTCAAATCAAGGTTAATAAATTTTGCTTTTTCTTATAATGATATGCCAGGATTGGATGAAAACCTTATCACTCACCAACTCCTGCTAAAAAAGGAAATTAAACCAATAAAACAAAAGTTCAGAAGAATAAAACCAGAATGGGTTCCTAAGATTAGGGAAGAAATTATTAAGCAATATAATGCTGAATTTTTAAGAGTAAGCCATTATCCTGAATGGTTGGCCAACATAGTGCCCGTACCAAAAAAAGATGGTAAAGTCAGAATGTGGGTAGATTATAGGGATCTTAACAAGGCAAGTCCGAAAGATGATTTTTCTTTATCCCATATTGATACCCTAGTAGACAGCACAGCTAGATATAGTTGATTTTCCTTCATGGATGGATTTTCTGGCTATAATCAAATTAAAGTTGCACCAGAAGATCAAGAAATTTTTTTTTATCACTCCATGGGGGACATTTTGTTATAAGGTTATGCCATTTGGACTAAAAAATGCTGGAGCTACCTATCAGAGGGCAATGACCATTATTTTTCATGATATGATGGGTAAAGAGGTAGAAGTTTACGTAGACGATATTATTGTGCGTTCTCACTCTTTTGTCGATCATTTACAAAACTTAAAAAAATTATTTGATAGAATGGAAAATTTTCAAGTCAAACTTAACCCAAGCAAGTGTGTATTTGGAGCTAGAAAAGGGCGATTATTAGGATTCGTTGTAAGAAAAGATCAAATACAGGTAGATAATGAAAAGGTGAGAGCCATCCTAGAAATACCCCACCTAAAACCGAAAAAGAAATTAAAGGATTCTTAGGGAGGTTACAATACATTAGCAGATTCATCTCAAAGTTAACCTTGACATGGGAACCCATATTCAAGCTTTTGAGAAAAGATTCTCCTAAAAAATGGACAGCGGACTGTCAATTGGCTTTTAAGAAAATCAAAACCTATCTTTACAAATCCACCTATATTAATGCCGCTTGCTGCAGATAATCCGTTAATTTTATATTTATCAATTACACTCATAGCTATGGGAGGAATATTAGGGCAATGTGATATTAATAACAAAAAAGAATTACCTATTTATTATTTTAGTAAAAAATTCACTCCTACTGAAATTAAATATCCTGAAATCGAAAAAATATGCCTAGCATTGGTTATAATCATTTCTAAATTGAGGTAATATATTATGTCAAGGACAGTTTTGCTAATTTCTAAACAATATCCTCTTAGATATCTGTGCCAAAAAACTGCTCTCACTGGAAGGCTGACTAAATGGCAACTGCTCCTTACTGAATTTGATATTGTTTATGTATCACAAAAAGCGATTAAAGGACAGATAGTAGCCGATTATTTAGCTGCACAAACCTTACCAGATTTTCAACCTTTACAAGATCAATTTTCAGATGAAAACGTTTTAACTTTAAATGAGGAGACAGAAGCTACTCATTGAAAAATGTATTTCGACGGTGCACGGAACATGAATGGTGGAGGAATAGGAGTAATTTTATATGACCCTAGAGGGCTACCCACTATGATAGCAAGGAAAATTTTGTTTTCATGCACAAACAATGTTGCAGAATATGAAGCATGTTTAACTGGTATTAAAGAAGCTTATGATCTGGGGGCAGATAAACTACAAATATTTGGAGACCTAAAATTGGTAATTAATCAATCTACTGGAGAATGGAAAACTAGAGATGAAAAATTAAAACCCTACCAAATTGCTTTAGCCAAGTTTGTTAGTCAATTCGAAGAAGTTACTTTTTCATATAGCCCAAGAAATCAAAATCAGTTAGCAGATGCCTTAGCCGGTTTAGCTGCAGTTATTGATATCCCGTACGGGTTAACTTCACAAGAAGTTCAAATATATATAACAAACGACCATGCTTACTGTCTATCTATAGAAGAGGAAAGTATTGCAAAAGATAAACCAAAACCTTGGTATTACGACATAAAGAAATATGTCAAAGATCAGACCTTTGAAGAATATGCAAGCTCTATGGATAAGCGCACCATTAGAAGACTAGCTTATCACTTTGTAATAATTGATGATATATTATATTGTAAATCTTATAACCAATTATTGCTAAGATGTGTGGATGAAGAAGAGGCTAAGGAAGTAATGATTAAAATACATGAAGGAGAATGTGGTTCCCATATGAATGGAATAATGCTCGCAAAGAAAATTATATGCCAAGGTTATTATTAGCTAACTTTAGAACGAAACTATGCGCATTTTGTTAGCAAATGCACCAAGTTTCAGGAGCATGGGAACCTTATCCATACTTCGGCTAACGAATTACACAATATGACCACTCCTTGGTCATTTTCAACATGGAGAATAGATATTAGAGAAAAAATATCACCAAAATCATCCAACAACCACGAGTATATTCTAGTAGCGGTCAAATATTTTACTAAATGGGTAGACGCTACTTCGTTTACAACAATTAATACAAATCACGTCATTAAATTTATAAAACATAGTATTTTGACAAGGTTTGGTGTGCCCCATATTCTGCTTAGCGATAATGGAACAGTATTTACAAGCCAAAAAATGCAAGAATTTTTACAATGGTATAAAATTCAATATCATAAATCAAGCCCGTATCGACCACAAGCTAATGGGGCAGTAGAAGCTGCTAATAAAACCTTAATTAAGATATTATGAAAAATCGTAGAAAGTTACAGGAATTGGGCAAATAAATTACCATACGCCCTATGGGCCTACAGGACATCAATTAGAACTGCGATGGGATTTTTCCCGTATACACTAACCTACGGGATGGAGGCAGTGTTGCCAATTGAAGTAGAAATACCAACCTGGAGAATTTTGAAAGAAAATGACATAAGATCAGAAGAGTGGATTGACGCTCGACTCATGCAATTAAATATTTTAGATGAAAAGAGAGTAAGAGCACTATCGCATACATATGCTTATTAACGATGAATGACAAAAGCATACAACAAAAATATAAGGCATCACGAATTTCAAGAAGGAGATTTAGTGTTAAAAAAGATCTTTGTGTCCCAACCGTCAGACAAAAGAGGTAAATTTAGGCCTAAATGGGAAGGTCCATGGGTAATAAAAGATGTATTAGATAATGGAGCTGTAATAATATCTCGGTTTGAGGAATCCACTATAGCAGAATTAGCAAGTACATATCACGTAAAAAAATATTTTCAATAATTGGTCTCCTCTTAAAATCCAAAACAAAAAAAGACCCCAGGTGTCCTATACTTAAACAGGTAAAAACACTCTTTTCATTTTTCTAAAAAAAAGGATCCTCCTCTCCTCTCATGGACACGGGTGAAAGTCTCTCAAAAATCCAACCATATTTCCATTGCTACCTCATTTCTCTTTCCTTCTAGTCCGGCATCAAGCATTTCTATTCTCCATTTGGTTGGACATATTTTTTTTTCACCTTCAAAATCTCTCTATTTGTCGCTGTCCATTACCGGCCATCTTTCTCCGAAAAAAAAAAGACAAAAGTCCTTACAGCCGCTCAAAAACTTCATCACTCAATTGCGTCATTTGGATCCCAGCATCTTCTTTTTTTAAATACATATATATATATCCAACACATCCCATCTTTCTCGGTTTGTTTGTCTACTGAATTTTTTGGACCATCTAATGCTCTACTTCGGGCTTTCTTAAAAATTATTTTTATTTTTACGTTGCTTCGTCACTCCATCATCGCCGTTTGATTTAGTTTTGCATTTTTTAGCCTGCACATTTAACATCCCTTTGCATCAGTTTTTATTTTTTTAAAAAAAAGTGCGTTGAAATCTGGTTAATTGCTTTGGTCATTAAATCTCTTAAAAAAAAGGAAAGCCTATTTGAAATAATGTATTGCTTTTGAGCTATAAAAAAAAATGAACTCTAGCATATTCTTTCCCTTCCTTTTTCATCTCTCGTTTTAAAAAAAAAATCAAAAAACAAACAAGCACAAGCACGCTAGTCTTTCCCTTTTCCATATTTTTATTTTAAAAAAAAAACTAATATTCTTTAATAGATCAAACATTTTGTCTATTACTGTTTTAATTTACTTTTACTTTCCATAATCAAAACCTGCATAAAATTATCAAAATTAAAGACCTTTCCTACGTAATATTGATATAAAACCTTAAATCCACCGGAAGAAAAAACATAGAAGTCCAAAAATAACAAATGCATATAAAGTCATATACCCAAAAAATGCATTCAGTATCATGGAACTGTTTACACAACCTATTTTACATGTATAAAAGCAAACCCATAACATGAATTTTGCACTCTAAAAGCTTCCCCAAATAAATAAAAAATATACAAATTCAAGTACAAGGAGTTTTTACAAGTTCAATGTTCATGTCATACAAAACTAAAAAAAAAAAGAGAGCAACAAGGTATGAAAATCTCTAGTTTAGCATGAAGGTGGTGCTTGTGTAGTAGCCGTTGGCCTTGGCTCCAAAGATATCTCATACTGGAAAAGCACTTCACGAATGGAAGACAAGGCGTTTGATAACTGTCCGATGGATGAAGCGAATGAAGCGATCTGCGTCCTCAAATCCTCGATTTGCATCTCCAGATGGTGAGGGGCTATCACAGGTATGCCAATTTCCATAGCTTCTCCTTCAACGGGTTCAGGAACTCCATTAGCTCCTGGAATAATATGACCCATCTCTCTAGCCAACCAATTCCTGTAATCTAAAGAGGACTCAGGCAATCTAGTAAAGGTTAGTCCAAGTTCGGAAGCAGACATGCTAAGATGCCAATCAAAAAGTATTTCGTCTACGATTGCAGCCCCACTATAGGCAGTAAATCTGGTAAAGGTTTCTCTCGTATTTGAGATACACTAGAAATCACAAACTGACGAAGAAACCTTTGAGGGTTGTAAGAACAATAGCCTGAAACCCCTAGCAAAGTAAGATACCCATAATCCCTACAGCTTACAAGAGGATCAACAAATAGCCAAGAGGCCCTCCAAACAATCATATCCTCAGTCAAGTTAGATAAATGCGATAGTAGATCTGAAGGTAAGGGGGTCCATTCGAGGTTTAGTAAAGTACTAGTAAGACAAGGGAGATGAACCATATGTTCAGAAAAGGAGGGAATGCATCCCAAATGTTCCATTAACCAGATCTGTTAAAAAAAAAGAAGAAAGGAAGAATTCAGCAATACACTCATGGAAACAATGACATGGCATGTAAGGTTATCAAATTCTCAAACAAAATTCAAAGTTATGGAAATATTCTAACATCCCTTCAATGCATAAATCCACAAAATTATGACTAATCGACAATATTTCAGATTACAATAGTCGTTGAGAACAACAGCATTAAAAATTTCAGAATGGGCTGCTCAACATACATGGTTTATATTCAAGCAACATCAAAAATCATACCAGAAACAACAACTATAAGGTAGTTTCCAAAGTTTCATATATAACAGCCTTAAGAGAAATTTTCAGATAATGGAAACCTCAAAATAGCAAGCATCTCAAGATTTCAGATCTAAAATGGTAGGCAACATCTTAGAGGAAACCATTTAAGGAAACATTCACGGTTCCAGAATAAACTACATTTGAATAGCATGATTTCAGATTTAAACATTTAAATAAAATCTGTAAAGTTTCCAACTTAACAACCTTAGAATAAATTTTCAGATGTATCTCCATAGCAGATAAGCATTTCATATAAAACAACTTTAAAAAAACCATTGAAAGATTCAGGTTTGCAGTATCCTTGCAGAAACAGCAACTGTAAGGCAGTTATCAAAGTTTCAGATATAACGGCCTTAAGGAAAATTTTCAGATAAAGGAATCCTCAAAATAACATACAATATCTCAAAATTCCCAAACCCACATCAAAATTTCAAGTTCATAATGGCAAACAACATGTCAGAAATAGTTATTTCAAGGCAACAATCATGGTTTCAGATTTAAACATTCAAACAAAATCTGTAAGATTTCCAGCTTAACAAGTTTAGAACAAATTTTCAGATGTATATTAATGTCAGATAAGCATTCCAGAAGAAACAACTTTGAGGAAATCATTTAAAGATTTCAAGTTTGCAGTAAAGTTTGTAAAATTCCAGAATTCTTAGATCCAAATAGGTACTAAATTTCAAGCCTATCAATCTCAAAATAATATATGAGTTCCTAAAAATATGCAGCCCCTAAAAAAAAGAGAGAGAAGAGACAGTTTGAAACTTCAAACAGAAGTTCAGAAATTTTAAAACAACATTCAGTAACATCCAACAAATAAGAATTTCAAAGAAACTACCAAGATTTTATGGGAAGAATAAAGCACAAAGGGGGGAAAGAAGTCAGCCAACAAATCAAAAGATCCTCCTGCTGAATTCAGCAATCTTCAAAGTAATATGCAATATAAAGAGGTATTAAGAATTTCAGATTCAACATATTTTCAAAAGAGACTGTCTGAAAAAAAAACTGAGAAATATTTCAGAAACAAGGTTTCCGGGTTAGCAATCGCAGAGTTAATTCAAATTCTCAAGTATAAACACAACATAAAAACGTGATTTCATATTAGATTAAATGTCAGTTCAGGTATAAATGACCTATTAGAGTAACTTGACAATCCAAAAATACAACTCAAATTTCATAATTTCCAGGGGGCATGCCAAGTCCAAGTATAATCTCAAATCAAACATTCTGGCATGAAAAATTGCACATTTCTCAATCTCAAAGGATAGACGAAGTTTTAAAATCGAATAACCTCAAGTTAGTATGCGGAGTTTCAGATTTGACACCTTTAATGTAACATACAAAGTTCTGAATTCAATAACTTCAAAGCCTACATCTTCAAAGAAATGACAACAAACAGAAAAAGTTTGGCTATTTAAGATTAAAAAAATAATAAATCAATTAAAGACTCTCACTTCTCAAGAATCAATAACATTCCGAGTATGATATGATACATCTACTTCCCACACTTATAGTCTAAATAAATTTTTTAAAAAAAAACAGAACATGTCATCTCCATGCAAACAGAATCCGAAATAGAACTTATGCCTAAAATAAACCAGTCAAAAGATGCCAAGAGCAAAATGATAAGGAAAGACATGTTTCACAAAAAAATGTTAATACTTGTAAAACAGCCAGACATCCTTGCAAAAGGCCAAACCCGTCTTGAAATTGAGTCAAGCCTTCGTGGATTCCAGCTAAAACAGCAGGAACAAGAGGCTTCCTTAAAATGGCCAAATGCACAAAAAAAAGAAGTAGCAGTTTTAAAAATTCATCGGAAGGGAGAAGAATTTCAGCAAGGATCCCTAAAATTAAGGCATTCCTACAGGCAACACCCCTAGCAGTACCTAGATGTTCTCTACAAATAGAAAACTCCTCATAAAACAGGTCTAAAGAAATGGAAGGAGACTCATTAGGGCTAGACAAATCATAACGCCTAGGATCTGCATTAAATAGAAAGGTAAAAAGGTTTTCACCTATAGGCCCGGGAGGCAAAACTGAAACATCCCTAAAGAGTGGTAACCCGGTAAGTCTAGAGACCTCATCTAAGGAAGGAGACAGTTTCACATTCCCAAATCTGAATATTCCTAAGGAAGGGATCCAAAATCGGGCTGCAGTTTCTAAGAAAGGATAATTCAAAACTACCGTAGACAATTTCAGGCACTCTCCCATATGGAATGAAGCCAGGTCAGCTCTCTCAATAGCTGACAAAGTTGCTATCTACCTAGACAGCCTTCGACCAACAAAAGGGATGCCCAAACTAGGACTACTCCCAGTAGAAGAAGAGGAGTTAGAAGGGATGGATTGAACACCATTCATGATGAAGGGAAAAGACAACAAAAGAAGAAAACAAAAGGGAACAGCAGTGGGAAAAGGAGCAGAACACGTGCAAGACAGAAGAGCAATAGGGGACAAAGATAGAAGGATGAGGTATAGATAGAAAATTTCTGCCCAAGCAATGATAGTCAAACAGTATAGTCATAAACCAGATGAGTTAAGTCATATCAATGGTCAGCCCATTACAAGTCAGAAAATGAATATAAAAATTAGCCTGCTGTTACACACATGGGCTAGAATATGTAATATAATCATTATAGGGATGTTCACCACTGCAGTCATCATACTAAAAGAAGTACTTGTACATACTGCAACACTGTTCATGATAGAGAAATCATGACTAAACAATGATATCATAAATCAGACAAGTTTAGTCATGTCAAAAGTCAAGTTAGCATGCTGAAATACAATCATTATAGAAATATTTACAATTATAGTCATCATGATAAAGAGTACTTGTGCCATACTTCAATACTGTTCATGCTGTGCTATCATGATCAAGCAATCAAAATAAGTACAGTCATGTCAAAAGTCAGCTTGCTGTAAATCAAAATAGATAAAAATTGCAGTTATGTATGTATACATATATAATAAAGCAAAACTGTATAAATATAAAGTGCTCATAATTACAGATATCATGTTAAAAGGTATCTGAACACTATATATGATATACTTGAGGAAGTTAAGGATGAACAAACCAAAATGTGTATAGATTGCAATTATACCACGACATGATATTTATAAAACAGGACTGTATAGTGATAAGTAATTATTATAAGAGTACCCAGATCAGTAGCTTTCACACCAAAGCATGATGTGATTTCACAAAAGAGAGGGACAACGGAGGTTCAATCACATCAAGTCATTTCTCAACAGTGTCAAGTCCTTTCATTCATCATAGGCTCTACACAAGTCATGTTCTATCAAAATGACCCATAAGATCTCATCAACACTTGTGTAATCATGGCCAACCCAAGAGAAGGTAAAGAAAATATATATGTTGAAAATAGATAACTTAAATTAAAATGCAAAGTTATCAGAACTTTAAACATAAAAAAAAGAGAGAGGACAATACTAATATGAAGGTATTTTTACTAGAACTGAAAAAACTCAAGCAGGAACGGTTCGTTAAGAGTTCATTTAATAATAACTCAAACCTTGTTAGAATTCTACCTTTTTAGAACTGATTAAGCTTAAAATATGATAATCTGCATGAAAACTTTTCATATTTTACAGATTAATAGGTAAGATTCTCAAAAGGAAAAACTTAAAAAAAAAAGCAAAGAGAGAAAATCAAATTGCTTAAATAATTCAAACCTTGTGAGAATTCTACCTTTATAGAGCTGATTAAGCCAAAGTATGATAATCTCTATGAAAACTTTTCATATTTATAGATTACTAGATAAGATTCTCAAAAGAAAAAAAAAAAAGAAAATCAGGATGCTTAATCATTAAGGACTGGCACTGCAGAACCAAAATAAAAAATATATATACAAAAGATGAGGACTTACAATTCAAAGATGGGATGATATGCAATCAATCACACTATTGGGATAAATAGCTAAAATACAGAAATAAACTTTTATAGGAAGTCAAGAGGTTCAAAGGATAAAATCAAAACTCTAAAGTCTTGGATAATTAAAAACATCTAAAGCCAAGAGTCAAAGATCAGCATAACTATAAATTAGAAACATCAAAGGACAAATAGAAAATTCAAGCATTAGTTAGGCAATAGCTAATGAAAGCCAAGCTAATTTTTACAAGACAGATATCTACATAAGAAAAGGCCCTTTAGAAAATATACTAATTAAAGGAGATATACTCAAGGTAGTTTCTATAATAAAAAGAATCACAAAAAATCAGATTGCTTAATCATTAAGGATTGACATTACAAAATCAAACAAATATATAATACAAAAGATGAGGGCTTACAATTCAAAGATGGGATGATCAATCACACTATTAAGTTAAATAGCTAAAGGATAGAAATAAATAAATTATTGTAGGTAGTTAAGAGATTTAAAAGATAAAATTGGAACTCTAAACTCTTGGATAATTAGAACTCTTAAAAAGCAATGATTGACATCACCATAACTCAATAGCAAAGGAATCCGAGATAGTTTTTTACAAGGCACGGATAATGCCCATAGGAAAATACATTGATTAAAGGGAATCTGTTTAAGATATTCACCATAATAATAAATATATACAATACTAGGTAAATCGGAAACAAGAAAATAAAGAGAGTAAAGAAAGTAAAATCTAAGTTGCCTAAAATTAAAGAAAATGATCAACTATTATCAAAATTCATTAATTAGGAAAACGAAAAAAAACTTTTCATTACTGATTGAACATATTGAAACCCAAACTGCATTATAAAGTATAAAGCAACAAATCTGCCAAAAGGGTATTACAAGGAAACTTGTTTAATCCTAAGCCTAATATTATGTTGAAGCTTAAACGTTATTTTATGATAAGTTAATATAAAAAATATATATAAATAGTCAGATTTGCCTCATGACTAGACAGGACAAATTAACAAGCTTTAATACAATAACATAGTTCACATGCATATCACCAAGTATGTAGCATAAATCTAGCCTTAAAATGTCCAGGATAGTTAGCACATAATAAGTTACACAGAATTAACTAATCTAGAGTTACACAAACTATTAAGGATATACGCATCCATAATCAAATCAAGATGAACAGTTGCATAGGTCATATTAGAGACAGATACATCCAAACTATATCAACATACATGATCAATATTCAATAGGTAACAATCACGTTAAGAAAAGTAAATTAGTTACATGCAAAGATGCAATGCATATGACGTAAAAAAAAGGAAGGCGAAAATAGATCTGCCAATGGACGAATGCAGAGAACGATCTATGCAATAACCTTCACACCTAAAAAAAGCAGAAAAAGGAGAGGCAGAGGAAAGAAGATTAGCAACAGTGGATGTGTAAGGACAACAACAGTAGATCTTGATTGTCGCAACAGTAGTACTAACAGAAAACAGAGGTCGTTGAAAGCAGGTGAGGGAAAATGGTAGACGAAGACCATAATAGAAAATAGAAAAAAAACAAAAAAACTATTCCGGCGTCCCCGCATCTAGCTGATAGTGAAGATGTTTTCCATCTAACAAGCCCTCTCGAAAAAGGGAAATGAAAAAAGAAAATAACATAAAAAAAGAAAAAGATGAACAAGAGGAGGAAAAGGGAAGTCCACCGGTATAGTCATCTTCTCCGGCAAAACAGTCGCTGCAGATCTCGGCAGCTGACTGGAGCTTAGATGTTAATGGCAGCAGCTGCCTCGAGCCATCACCTTCCGGAGGCCAGCTTATCTTAGCATCCCTCCAACCAAAATCGTAAACCAAAGCATCAAAAATATGCAACGAAGTGAAAAGGATTACCAGCAACGGGTCAACAAGAGAAGCCACAAGAAGGAAGATAAAAACTCCACCGGTAACTCTTTATCGTCGTCTCCAACGATGACGACACCTCCTGCCGATTAAACCGACGGAAGTGAATCTCCTGCCTTCGTTACTAGATCTGGTCATTCATCAGCAACCAAAATTCGATGATTCGGCAGCCGAATCTCCCTCCGGTTATACCTGGCGGCGGCGAGCAACGAAAGAGAAAGGGAAATGAGAAAACCGGTTCGAACCCTAATCCTAAAAGCCTTTCCAGTTACGGTAGTCTGTGGGACTATCGTTATCCGTCTGCCATCACAAGCAAGTGTTCATCCGAACCGTCTGTTGAAAAAAAGGGGAGGAGAGGTACTCTGTTCCGCACCCGTAGAAATATGCATACACCAAAATACTTTACATATAATAATTCTACGAAAAAATGATAATAAATAATAATAACACGAACATTAAAAGGCATTAGCAAAATACATAAACGTAATTTTGACAATATATTCCAAAAAGAAAAAAAGAAAGAAGAAAAAAAAAGAAAGAAAAATAATGGAGAAGGAGCTTTACATACAGATTATTTTTTCATATTTTAGTAAAAACACATATAAATTAGTCAAAAAAGTACATATATATTTATAGAGCAAAAGAAAATTTCGAATGCCTAAAATTCAATAGCATAAAAAAATATATGTAGACAATAAAAGGTAAATAAAAATTAGTACATGGAATAGTACAACATTTTCTCATCCAAAGAAACAACTACTGATATCACCATGAAGAGTAATAAATTTATGATATATCTAAAAAAATTGCAAAAATGAAAGAAAAAATCTCTAGATACCCTGAAATATGGTGAATGAAAAATTTACAAAAATAAAAAAAATTCCCAGATACCCTGAAATATGGTGAGGGAAAAATTAAAAAAAATTAAAAAAAATTTTAGATACCCTGAAATATGGTGAGGGAAAAATAAATAAAAAAAAGAGAAAGAAAAAGTTCCTAGATGCCCTGAAATATGGTGAGGAAAAAATTTTAAAAAAAAATTTAAAAAGAAAATCTCTAGATACCCTGAAATATGTTGAAGGGAAAATAAATTTTAAAAAAAAGAAAGAAAAAGTTCCCAGATACCCTAAAATATGGTGAGGGGAAAATTTAAAAAAAAAAAGAAAAAAAAAGAGAGAAAGAAAAATCCTCAAATACCCTGAAATATGGTGAGAGAAAATTTTATAAAAAAAAAAGAAAGAGAAGAACATAATCATAATAGATAATAAACACCTCTAGGATGTGGCATAATACACTACTATGTTAATATTGTAGTTAGCTTACTTAGATGGGTCAATGAAATTCCATGTATCTAAACATCTACCTGTGGATCGATTACATGCATATGCACCGTGTGATTTTGAACACCATCACCGGTACAAATCTAATGAAAATTACTTGTCTCCAAATATAACATTGAGAATTCTATAGCTCTACTATTCATATGGTTAAAAGAAAAATTAAAAGTTATTAAGATAATAAATCTATAATAAAAGGTTGTAAGAAAATTGCTAAAGGTATTTCAAACAGCATAAAATATAAGAAAACTACAAAGGTTAAGAGGATTACACTAAACCACGAATTTTAGGTGTCAACTATACATTCTTTAATGACAATGTCCATTATCATCAAAGAAGGGGGGGCAACTGTTGACACCCCACAAAAATGTAAAAGAAAAAAATAATAATATATAAAATAAAATTTCATGATGGGCCTGTTATTATACACATTTATAGATTTGTGGATTCATGTTTCTAACCCATATATTTTGCAAGCCTAATATTGTATAGGGTTCACGGGCCTTCAATACTTTAAGCCCACTAAGGAGGTAACAGCTACCAATCCATATGGCAGATCACAGGCAATTCGTATTTAGGATGAAATGGAGGATACTTTTTCAAGACAATTGAAGCAGAATCAACATGATGAGCCGCTCGGATGAAATAAATAATTAATATTTTAGGAAATTTTAATAGTCAAAACTTATTTGACCGAAAAAAGAAGAAAATTTGCAATATTTCCAAGTGCTAAACAAATCCGATAAATCTAACTTATTAAGTAGAAATCTGAACCGTTAAAATGAATAAAGAACATTAATAAATGTGGGCTTTATCAAAAATCAAAGGAAACGTGTAATAATTAGGATATAAACAAAATGTCAAAAATACACAAAATCAATGGCTAAAAAAATTGACTCACTAACCAAACAAAACCATGGGCCCCATGGGTGGTTTTCAAAAACCACTCACAAAATTACTAAAAGGCCTATTTTTATTATATTTTTGCAAAAAGAGAAAACAGAGAATTGTGCAAAAAAAATCAAAAGAAATACCAAATTGCAATTTCTCAAACTTAAAAACCTATAAAAAGAGAACACCCTCCTCTTATTTCCCATGCAAAAAAAAATCTCCTAAAACCAACCATTCTCTTTTCCTTAGCAACCCATTTGCTCATCTTCTCGTATTTTTTCTAAAAAAAAATGAAAAAAAAAACTCTGTTGCCGCAACAATTCGTCTTCTTCCCAGCACCCAAAGATTTTTTTTCCCTTTGTCTGGATTCCAACGCCTTCTGGCATAATTTTCATTGTCCATAAAAAAAATCAAAAAAAAAAACCAGCACCAGCACAATATTCTTTCTCTTTTCCATATTTTCGTTTTTTTTTTAAAAAAACATCATCTCGTCACTTTTTCTTCGCTTCATTTTTCATTTTTTTTTAAAAAAAAAACCAAAACACTTACCCGCACTCCTCCATTTTCCTTTCCAGTTTATTTTTATTTTTAATTTTTTTAAAAAGAAAAACCAATTTCCAGTTCATCCTATCTTTCCCTTTCTTTCATTTCGTTTTTTTTTTAAAAAAAAAATCAAAAGGGAGCGAAAATCTTCCAGCACGTCATTTTCTTCTCTTCATTTTTTTCGTTTTTTTTAAAAAAAAAAACAAAACACCAACTATCATATCTTCCATATTCCTTTCTAGTTTTTTTTTATTTTTCATTTTTTTAAAAAAAGAAGAACCAATTTCCAGCTCCTCCTATCTTTCCCTTTCTTTCATTTCTTCATTTGTTTTTTTTTTTAAATAATCAAGCATATCCATCTTTCTCTTTTTTTTATTATATAACAAAAAAAAAACCAACAACTCCCCGACATGTCCATTCTCTTCTCTATCATTTTCCCACTTTTTTTATATAAGAAAAAAGGGTAGCACAAAATCCAACCATCAAAAAAATTATTCCACACGACCAAAGCAACTACTCACATCTAATTTTAAGATTGAGTTAGGGCCTCAAAAAAGCCTAGGGATTAAATTTTCGCCTCCACCCTCCTGAGCTTTTACATAAAAATATATATATATATTAATTTTTTTTTGCACTCTTAGGACCGATATACTAGAAAACTAAAATTGTATTTTTTTTCTAATTGTGAGTTCACCCAGAAAATCTCTGTATTTCGGTGCCTTATTGTATACGGACTAACCACCGTTATATGGTTAGTGGCGACTTCTAAAGTTAATATATTACATTTTATCTCTATTTGTATGCATGTTACTAACTGCTAATTGCGTCTAATTGAGACACATGTTTGCTTTTGTCTAACTCGCATCATTTAAAAATATTTAAAAACCTGCATCATCTAAAAGCTTTAACGCTTGCATTTCCCTTCTTTAACCCCCATGTCTACACCTTTTATGTTTTTTTCATTTTTGATCTTGAATCCCTTTTCTACACTATTTACATTTTTATTTTTTCACGTTTAATTTCTGCACCTAACTTGCATCACATCTAATCCGCTAACCTGCTAACTTACATCTCATAATCATTTTTTTCTTTCTGGTGTATGCATATTTTATTTTCACATTTTAGTTCATGGTCATATATATATTTTATGAGCCTACTTTACACTTTTTAGGCTCATTCGCTGGCCCATCGTAGCACGCTAAAAATCCCGTGCTACAGAGTGTATGTGAGATGGTGAACTTTTTTTATTTTTAAAATTTTGTAAAAATATAAAGAAGAATCCAAAAAGGATATGATAAAATTTGATACATAAAATAAACACACTTGGTCCCACATAAAAGTAAAAAATATATAAAATACATGATTTTGTTACTTAGCTAAATTATTATCCATTGGATATTATTGCAACTCTTTATGTTTATGAGCTTCAAATTTACATGTCTTTTTTTTTTACATTGAAAACTTTTCGAACTAATTTTTTTCCACAACCATTCTATTGTAAATTATTTCTTCACACTTAGGGTGTGTTTGATTGGAGGTAAAACTTTTGATGAAAAGTTTTTGGAGTAGAAGTTGTCAAATCAATAGAAAATGATG
>JAXCLR010047048.1:0-17501 GCA_035584095.1 Annona squamosa | reverse complement strand
TAAGACATTTATTTTGTTTAGACTAAAATAATCATTTCTCTTATTTAAATGGTTAATATCAACCGGTTGAAGGGGTAGACTTCTAAATTATTGCTGGGCTATGGGTCTCTCTCTGCCAATCGCCAACTACCAGCCTAGCTATCACAACATAAATGTTGGACGCCATTGAGCACAGCCAAACTCATAATCTGCGGTCAAGAAATGTCGTTCTCTGACCGTGACTACCAGGAAGAAATATTCCGGCAAAGTTATAATTTAAAAATTTTATAAAATGCTGTGCGTGATTTTTTGTTTGATTGGTATATAATTATATATATTTTAACACATATTATACTGAAGATCTCGAGACATTTTTACAAATCAACACATATTATACTAAAGATTTTGATATATTCTTATAAATTTAGGGACATACATAACATCCCAAAGAAATTTGAAGACAGTTCCACCAAAGAATTTGAAAGACACAGCTTTCAATAACTATCCAGGAGACAAGATAATATGCTCCCACACATATTTATTTAGGACCGAAATCCCGAATGAGATTCGATCTCGCGCCAACCGCGGAAAACCATTCCACGCTGCTGTTGACGACCAACCGAGGTTGGTAAATGTCGTGCGTGATTGAACGTGAATGTTGTACGCCACACAACAAAGCTAAACGTATTATCTGCGGTCAAGGGGTGTCGTTATCTGACTGTGACTGCCAAGAAGAAAAATTCCACAGTCAACAAAGTTATAATTTATAAATTTTATAAATAGACTGAATTTTAAATTTATCATCGTAGACTAAAATTGGAATAATGTCAAAATATCTTTATGTTCTAGACACCAGTGAAGCCTTAGGGATCCAATTGAATGCACCTGGGCGTTGTTAGGCCTGGTGCAACCGAGTGCATTTTATCCTTTTTATTTTTAAAATTTTTCATTAAATTGTTAATATCATAGTATTTAACACGTATACAAATTTTTATCATTTTTATCATTTTTTAAAATTACTAAAATAACACTAATTTCTAAAAATCTAAAAACATTTAAGAATCTCTAAAAATAGTAAAAATTGATACATACGTTAAATACGCTTACGTTAACAGTTGCGTAACAAAATTTTTAAAAATAAAAAATGGGTATTTGTACTCGATTGTACCAAGTCTAAATGCACTCAGTGCATGCAAATGGATTTAGAAGCATTACCCAATTAGGTATACTAACGTGCACCATGTACACCTTAGTTTTGACACATTATTAACAAATAGATATTATTTTGATGAAGAAATTAACATTGACACAACCCATTAAATTTATTGTTATCTTTTTTTATTAAGGTAATAAATTTTGACGAAATAAAATATGTGCATAAACATCATCTAAAAATGGTATAAAATGAACATTGTTAATATTACATCTAAATAGCCCAACTATTATTCTTATGAGTATAAGCAATTCTATTAACTAGTATAGTAGCCTGCTACATCTATAATCGTTTCAAGTGCTTTTTATAATTAATAAATAATTACATGTATTTTTTACCAACTACGGTCGATTTAAGATTCCAATTGAGTTAATTTTTAATATCATAATAAAATAAAGAATTTTAAACCATGCGAGCAGTTGCATTTTGATTTCGTCATCAATGTCAGTATTATTTAATCAACGGCGCACCCTGAATAGGAGTGCGACCCGGTGCATCCTAGAATATCCCAGATATATTATATACGGTGGTATCTTTATACAACTTTTACTGATGATGTAATATTCTAACTAGCTAAAAAAATTTAGAATTCTATATTTTCTGATGAATGAAAAAAAAAATTGTGGTAAATCAAGGTAGTGACTCATAATGATCACGCGTCTTTACAAAGAAACAAATAAATCCAACAAATTAATGACATTATTACATTCAGTCGGCGATATTAGACGGAACGAGTAAATATGAACTCGGTTTGATTAGAAATAGATGGAATGAAAATAGTCAAACGATTTAATCGACACGTACATACGTGTGTGGAAAACTGATGATACGGCTTGATTGCTTAGTGTTCTGGGACCCAGATAATTGAAGTCGAGAGAGTCAGGTCAATCGGTGTAGACTATGCAGTCTATGCCCAATTTATACAAGAGATAAGTTTATCTGTTAGGAGGAAAACGAATAGGAAAAGGTGACAAAGAAGTGCTATTACATATTTGAACATAATAAATTATATTAAAAAGAGAAAAATAATTTTAAAAATAAGAGTACTATGTATTAAAAATAAAAATTCTGAAAACAAGAAATCTTATCTCATTTCTTTTCTATCTACCCATCATGAATAGACTTATTATCATACATATGTGGTTGTGGCCTTATATGTTTCACTCTCGATCTATTGACAAAAGTATCATCCATATGCAGTTAATTTTATTTCTTCACGAGTTGAATGTTAGCCATGAATGCATCTAATACCTAACATATTTTTTCCATAAATTTTTTCTCACTATAAGTCGAAACAGAAATGTTTCTTTAGGATTTAGAACTTTTCATTTTCTCTAACTACTTTATTTTTAAATTATTTTTTCACATCTTTCTATATAACTATCTTACTTTTTAATCATTTTTACATAATTACCTATATAACTAACCTATATATTTTAACTTTGTTCCATTTATACTTCTTCATTATCCTATTATATCATTTCATTTTTCTATTTCAAAAAAATTTACATTAAAAACTTTTTATTTAAAATTTTTATCACTTTCTAAACACATCCTTATGTGAAATCTAATCTAGAAAATTTTTTGATAGCTTTTATATGTTGGATTTGGAGACTTACATATAGAATAATTATATATATGCTATAATAAAAAGTGGCCCAAAATTATAAAGTGATCACATAAAGTTTATGGACCCAAATTATCTAATAGAGTACGAATCTCTTATGCGTAGATACTCTATTACCTATTTTCTGATTTTTATTTTTATGATTGGCTAAATTAGAAATTAGGAAAGATAGATACGCTATATAAATATTTATGGTCCCCAAGTTATGCATCTTTTAAGGTTTCTTTTTTAACATCCCATGATAGAGCTATCTTCTCCAAAAAATCCTAAGGCATTAACTCAAAAGACTAGAAAACCTTCGGATTCAAGAACAACAACTCCTATAAATTCAGGTCTTATGATTTATATTTCTTAGCGATTTAGCATGGAGGATTCTAAGATAATTAATAGTTTTAATCAATAAGGTTTTCCCAACAAGAGGTATCAGAGCTATCTTCTTCATGTTGAATCATTAAGAAGTATCAAAATTTTGGTTTAAGAAAATTCGGATTCAATTGCATAAATAATTCCATTTTACCATTATTGTTCTTCCACTGGTATGTTTTGTGAATCCAAGTGCATTTATAGATTCGAAAAATTTTATGTATATTGTTGTGATGCTTGATTTTCCACTTGTCATGCTGCTCGTGAATTCAATATATACATATATATAATATTCTCCTTCCACGATGCAAAATTAGTAACGTGACTCTGATACTACTTGTATACTAGGTAATGTAAAAATATACAAAAATATTATCCTAATAGATATTCTAAAATTTCTTGTCGTTGTTTTATAGCAAATGAAACTCTATTGAAATCTTCTTTTAGTTGTTTATAGAGATCACTGTAGATTTGATGGGGTAATAACTTTATTAATTGATTTTCAATTTTAAATTCTTTTGTTCTCTTAATGCTTTATTTGATGAATTTGTTTTGTCATTATTAACAGACATATTATTAGGCAGCTAATATGTATAATATTTGTTCCAGTACCTATTTAGCTTCTTCTAAGCTGGAGATCATAAAGCATCTAAACCAATGAGGGTGTGGATTCTGTCTTTCTTTTAATATTTCTAAGAATTTTGTAATAAGTTTATGTCTTTGAATTTGTCCTTGTATTAGTCCTGGGAGTACTCACCATAAGGATAGTTCGTCATTGATATTATCATCAAGGTTTTGAAATAAGATTTCTATGTTTAAAGCCATCTGATTATAATAACATGCATGTAAAACAGTAAAGGAAAAGAAAATGCAGGCAAATAACGATTTGATTTAAATAACAGAGTTTACAATATAAGTTTGAAATCTATCTTTGAAAGCGACTTACAAGTTTAGAGACCAAATCAAGCTCTGAGTCAACAACTCGTTTCTTCAGGAAAGCTTTGAAATCGTCTTACAACAGAGGTTTTGAGAATTGTTTAGAGAGTAGGAGCGGTTACAGATTGTGAGAGAGAGAGAGTGAAAGCGCGCGAGAGGAGTCTGGGCAATTGCTATAAGAAGAGGATTTTTGGAAATGTTTTCCGATGCCCTCTCATCTCCTTAAGCTCCTTGTTTATAGCTGTTTGGAGATACTTTTGGACGACCGTTGATGGCTTGGAATAACTGTTGATGACTTGGAATGACCGATGATGGCTTGGAATGACCGCTATAGCTAGCAGTTATGTCAGGCATGCTAGACATTCCTGAAGAGCTGCTAGAATCTTGTCAGAGATTCTTAATCCTGACAAGCACTGTTGATGCCAGAGGTTCCTGACGGGCACTTGACATTTGAAAGATATTTTTTCCGTTCGTAGAGCTGGTGACATCATGCAGATAGAGACGAAATGGTGGGAGAAAATGTTTGAACGAAGGTTGCAAGCGACGGTTTGTAGTATGTTTTTTTAAGTATAGAAATGCAGTTGATATTGAGACTCAATGAGTCCCCATACATCTTCATTCTAGTCAGCCTGGTCGACTTTATTTGAACCAGTGGTAGATTGTTGGTCTTCTTCAAGTTTAGCGGTTGGCTGTACAGACGATTGAGAGCTAAGTTGTGTTTGTATTTCTTGAAGTAGTTTGACGAAATCTTCTTGGGTTGATGCAGTCGCGAGTTTAGATTGGACCACAGACTTTTGAGACAAGAACTGTAGTTCTTGTTTGGATGGAGTTTCCGATGCCTAGAGTTGTTGTCTATTTATCCATTGAGGACCTGTTGAGGCTCAACATGGGTGTATGTAAAAGAGTCCCACCATTTTACTTTAAAAATTCTTCAAAGAGAAGATGGTCAGGGTTTTAGGATTTCAAAAAAAGCATACTCCCATTGGCAAATCCAAGCTAGAGAAAATTTTGAATAAAAATTTAAGGTTTGAGGAAAATGATTTTCATAGTTTGAAAAATGGGCATCTTTGCAAAAGGGCTAGAAACCTTAATTTACTAAAGGTGGAAATATTTTGGGGATTAATCTGAAGTGGTCCCACCATTGAGCAAACCAGTAGGAAAAAATATTGTTTGTGTTTTGTTTGAAATAAAACATCCAGGAATAATTTTCTGATTTGTTTTTGTACCAAAAAGCTTTATACCAAGCTAATTGATAGTCCTAATATGTGAATGTTTGAGGATTAAAAGTAATGGAGAATTTTCTTTATTTTTTCATTGATTCAAAATCTGATGTCATTAAAACCTTCAGAATTTGAATGCTTGAATGGGTAATTTCTGTTGGATCATCTTTGTCGAGATAATGTTTAGCTTATATAGATTGGGTACCAACAAGGACGAGTTCATGGAACTTTTGAATTTTCTAATAATCTATGGTTTTATTATAATGAGTTGGAGGAAAAAGAGTTTTGGCTAATTGAGTGGGGTCCTTGAAAGTTTGGAAATCATGTTCAACAATATAGCAAATGGGTATTGATGCATTTAGTTTTTTGACAAATTTAAATTTATTTGGATTTTTTGTTTGGAGTGGAGTTGGGTGAAGTTCAATATTTTTGACTAATTTTGACGGCAGAGTTTGGGGTAGGATCCTTTTGCCTGAATGTTTGAACCATACGGATTTGAATGGCTCAATGGCTTTGAGTTTAGGGGACTTTCGGATAAGTGCTAAAGCAGTTTGTTCTTCCAGCTGACTGAGATCAGTGGATGCAAGTGTTTGAAAGCTTTCAGGTCCGGGCAAAGGTAGAGGTGTCATTTTTGTTTGAGAAGAAGAGGTTTGAGTTTGGTTTCTTGGTTTGGTATGGGTCCTTGTAGCCATTTCTGCATACAAAGGACTTGATAAATTTGTGGTTTTGGCAATAGAGGGATGAGACATAGTTACTTAAAATTATGAATAAGAATAAAGAGCTTGGGGCTTGACTTTTGGTTTAATAGGTGACTTTTGCGGCGTCATTGCCATCAGTTGTTGAAAACTTTGATCCCTGAAGAAAGTCTCTAGTTAGAAAATCTAGGATTGAGTTCGAAGAGCCTTTTATAAATTCTATTTAAAAATCAAAATTAAACAAAAGTGCTTGCCATCTTGCAAATATATATTTAGAAACTTCATTTTGAACATGTTTTTGTAAAACACATTTGGTTGTTTTGCAATCTACTCGAACTAAAATGGTTTGATTTAATAAATCAAGTTGAAATTTTTTATGCACAAAACAATGCTTAAAACTTCCTTTTTTATAATACTAGCCACAGTACAAAGCTTTCATTCCCAACTGGTGTATGTTCGAATCTTAAGTTGGGGATTTCGAACCCAATTTTCAGTGGGGGCATGTTGTCTTTCTTATATTGGTTGGGAGCTGGTGGTCTCCCCCGTTGATATTTAGGAGCTTGTTGTCTCCTATTGGAAACATTGTTAGAACTATCTTAGAGCTTTGAATGTGATATGAATTGAGATATGTTGTAAATATACTCCAATAAAAAAACTTCCTTTTTTATTGTCAAGTATTTTTGTTGTGTTTCATTCCATATTCCTGAATAGTATTGAACAATTTGTTCCTTTTTCTCTTTTACTTGTTTGAGGATGCCCCCATAGCCTATATCTGAGGTATCTGTTTCTACAATCTTCTTTGCTGCGGGATCAGCAAGGTTTAAGATAGGTAGATTTATTAATTATTTTTTTACTTGTTGAATAATCTTCGTATGTTGGTCTATCCAATTTAGTGGGTTTTTCTTTAACTTTTGATATAACGGTTTGCATATGGTTCTAAGATTTGGATAGAAGTCAAACACATAATTTAATGCTCCTAGAAATCTTTAAAGTTGAATTTTATTTGTTATCTTATCTGGAAATTTATTACCAAATTCCAATGATCTTTGGATTTGAATTATTGTATTATGGTAGATTTTATGTTCCGAAAACCTAATTTTTAATTTGGAAGAGTAAGTATTTTGTTTTTAAAATTACTAATCCATTTTTTGAATTATTTTTAAGAAAATATTTAGGTGTTTGAAGTGTTGTTCTATTATTTCTAAAAATATTAATACATCATCTATATATACTATTGAGAATTCAGTATTGGGGTTTAGTTTGTCGTTCATAATTTTTGAAATTCTGATGGTGCGTTTTTAATTCCAAATGACATTACATTCCATTTATATTGTCCAAATGGAACTGTGAAGGCTGTTTCATATTTATCCTTTTCTTCTATCTAAATTTACCAAAATCCTAACTTCATGTTAAATTTCAAAAAGATTGTTAGGGATATTATCCTTTGTAAGAGGTCTTTTTTATTAGTTATAGAGTACCTTCTCCATTTTAAGGCTCTGGTTAAGGGTTTGTAGTTTATTACTAGTCTTGGGGTTCCTTTTCTATTTCGGAATTTTTTCGAACATAGAAAGCCACACAAGACGAGGGAGATTTTGACAGTCGTATTAATTTTTTGTTAAGTAAATCTTTTATTTCTTCTTTGTAGTATTCTAGAGTTTCTCTATTCATTTGAATAGGTCTAGCTTTTATTGGTATTTGATTTTCATCAAATGTTGGTTCGTAAGGGAGAGTTATCTTGTGTTGTTTTCTTTCCCAAAATGCATTTAGGAGGTTTTCAGGTACTTCAATTTTTAGTTTTTCTTTAAAATCTTTTATTCTTCTTTGTATCTTTGGATTTTTTAATTGTTCATCTATTCTTTTAAATCTTAATTCTTCTTTTATGAAATTTAAGTGTTTTCATTTTTGGATTATCAGATTTATAGTTAGCGATTTATTTTTAATAAATTTATGTCCTTTTGTTGTGGCTTTTGGATAAAATCAAAGACTATCTCTTTTTCTAAAATATTCGTTATCATTCCTTGGTCTGTTACTATGAAATGCTCGATTAGTTCTAAGAATGGTCCATAGTATTATTTGTCTCTGAAGATCTTTTACTAATAGAAAGGTTGTCTTGAAGGTCACGTCTTGATGTTTTATTTCTACATTTGTGAGTTTAAAATTTATTTTCAACCTTGTTCCACCTGCGCCTCTTAGGCTTTCTTTAGTTTTTTTTTTTTTAAATCTTTTGTTGGTATTAGACTTTCTTGTATACAGTTTAGGTCTGCTCTTGAGTTTATTAAGGCTATGACTTCGAGAATTAATTTTTTATTTATTAATAGTGTGATTTTTGTGTACCATTTCTGATAAGAGACTCTTAACATTAATTGGATGAAAAGTTCTTCTTCCTTTTCTAAATCAGAACCACTTTCGTCATTTTTTTATTCTAATTTTTCTATTATTTCTTTTAAGGTTTCTATTTTTGTTGTATTTGATTCTTTTAAAGTTTTTAAATATCTTTTTAGTTGTTTGATTTCTATTGTAAGTAAAAAATTGTTATGTTACTAGTCGAGGCTGGTTGGTTGAGAAGTTCCAAGATCTTTGTTAGATCATAAGCCTAAGTTTTTTCTAAGATTTTGCTGAAAGGAGTTTCATAAGGTTTTTCTTTAAGCATATTTTTATTTTTAATAAATATTTTTTTGTTATTCTGGATCAATTATTTGGTCTGCAAAGTCTAATAATTCTTCTCGATCTTACGCTATCATATTCAATTCATATGAATTATCTGTATCAGATTGTAGTTTATCAATATCCGTTTCTGATTCAGTAATTTTTTCATTTTTCCGAGTTGTCAGAATTTAATATAAATTTTTCTAATTATCTTTTTAGGAATTCTGTTAAATTTTGTTGGTCTATTTCTAGTTTAGTAATTTTTCTTTTGAGAATATATTTATTAGCGAAGTTTTCTATCTTTCCGCACTTGAGCAAATTATCCTATCTTTGCACACTTCCAGTAAGTAGGCGAATTCTTTAAAAATCTTTTCTTTTTATGTGACTTAAAAGATTTCGTCTTATGTCTTTTGTCATTCTTTTTTTGTACCTTGGTTTAGAAGTTCCTTCCTCATGTGCTCTATATGATTTTTTATATTTTGTAAATAGTCTGTTTTTTTTATATTTTCTTGAACAATTTCCATTACAATTTCTTTCTATTTTTCCATTCTGAATTATTCGCAAAAATCTCCTAATTTTTTTTTGTTTTAATTCTTTTCATCTTTCATTTGTCTTTTGTCTAAGTTAATTACAGTATGCTAATTCTACATTATTTGCTACTGATATTATGTCTCCATAAGTTAATTTTTTATAAGGAATAGTCCCATTATTTTTATTTCTAATTTTTTCTCTAATTTTTCGGCAAAATAAGTTGAAAGTCCGGTGATGAATCTTTCCTTCCAGAATAGTTGATTACAGTCTGTTCCAAGCATTACTCTTGCCAAGAATTGGTCTTTATAAAATCTAAAATCACTTATCTTCTTGCATCTTAAAGTTTGCAAAATTTTTGATTCTCTTTCTCTAAGTTTATTATTTGGTCCTATGTAAAAGTTGTCTATGGCTAAAACTAAAGTGTCTGCGACATTTTGAATAGGTTTGCCTTCTACTACTATTAGTTCTCCAGTATCATCTTTTTTGTAAGAATAGAGGATCATTTCCTTTTGTATTTAGGTTAAACAGTTATCCCACCATCCTTTTAAAGATCCAGTAAAACCTACTGCCAAGAGTTGGTCTATGTTATGGTCTGTTAGGTTTATTTTTATTTTACAGACTGTTGCAACCATAGTCATCTGTTAAAGTATATTAACTATTTGAGTTTCATTTTTTCTTTCTACGTTCCATTCATAAATAGTATTTGCGTTGTATTGAGCTTGAGTAAACTGGTTTCTTTCTTCAAATAATAAATTAGGTGGTGTATATCTAAGGTACTAGGGTTTTGAAGGAATTTTTTATAAGTCTATTTTGTTTAGTTCTAGAACAGGTCCGTTTGTTTCCTTACTTAATTCTTCTGAAGAGTCCTCAGTATTAGTTTCAGACATGTATAAAATTGTAGATTTCCTTGGAGCATTGGGGGTTCTATTTGATCCTTCTCCTTCTTCTTCAATATTTATTCTTCCTACTTTTGAACTTTTAGGTGTTTCAAGAATTTTTAACTTTTCATTTATCCTGTCAATAAATTCATTATTTTCTCTTATTACTTTCAATTGATATTTAGGAATTTCATGTGGGATAAATAATAGTTTATCTATTTGTTCTTTCTTTGGTTTAGGAATAACAGGTAGTATTATCTTATCCTCCATCGTAGATTGAATTTTATCTAACCGTTTTCCTATGGTAATCGGAGATTGGTTTCTATAATTATTTTGTTCATGTAATTTTTTAATATCATTTCCATTGAGAGGTGTATCAATGTCTGTTCTAATTTTATATGGGGAGCATGTTATTTCTTTATTTTTTAATTCTATTATGATTTCAATTTTTGGAGGATTATTTGGAGTTTTTACTTATTTTCCTATGAAGTCTTTCCATACTGGTTTTATAGTTCTTGAGTAGTTTTCTTGTTTTTCAGGAGAATAGGAAGTTTTGAACCATTTGAAGAAAAACATGTGAACCTTATATATTTTCATAAATTCATAATACTCTTCTTGAATGGGTTTTCTTTTTTTCTTATCATAATTTTTGTAAAATTATTTTCTTTTTTTTCTATTAAACTTGTTATAAAAGTTTTCTCTTAGTTTTTCTTTGTCTATTTTAAATTCCTTTTCATTAATGTTTATTGATGGGTCAAAGTCTCCAATGTCTGTTTTGGTAGATGACATTCTTGGGCTTATACTTTCTTCATTTGGTTCTACAGAGTAGATTGGTTGGGGAATTGGAGGACTAATATTTATTCATTTCATTTTTATGTCTGATTTGTTCGTTGTGGGTATTGAGGAGTATGAGGCTCTTGATTGGGTTGTTTTAAAAATCTTCCAGAAGTTTCATCTACAGATCTTCTAGGGTTAAAAGAAGATGACTTTCTGAAAGAGTTCATGTCTATTTTTACATTTTCTTCTTCATCCTTGCTTATTTTCTTAATTTCAGAGTTTTTTATTTGAGGAGGTGGAATCTCGGTTTAGAGTTTCCAATGAGATAGACAAGTAATTTGGTCCCATTTTATGGTTTTGGGTACCATTACGTTAGCTTTTCTTATATCAATTTGTAGCAATATCGTTTCTCTTTTCAAGGATTGTTTAATAGCTTTTGTGTTGAAGGTTGTAGCCATTACTTTATAATGGATTCTATAAACTAGTTCTATAGGTAAAGATCCTTATTTTATTTTGCAGTTATGAACCTTTAGATTTAGAGTTAAAGTATCTAAAATATTCTGATCTTATAGGAAAATAGTAAAATTTGGGTAACAGTCAAAATAGATAAGTCCACTTTATAAAGCTTGTTTCTACTATTTCTAAAAGCGAGTCTTGAAATTTATTAAACCTACAATCTCTTAGGCATAATAAAATTGAAGTATCTAACCCTTCTCTCATAAGTGGCTTAACAAATACTTGAACGAGTCCTAAATATATAAAATTATAATTTTGTCAATGTTGCCCAATTAATCTTCTATTTAGAAGGAGAATAGTTTCATGCTGATTAAATAAAGAAATCATTTGCTCAATTATTTTTATTGTATAGTTTGTTGATAGTTGGAATGGCCCCTTTTTGTATATTTGACTGTCTGAGATATCAGGTATTTTCCAATCATTTAAATCTTTTTCTAGATTATCTATATTGATTTCTTTTGTATTTAATACATTATCTCAACTACTGCTTGATTTAGAGATAAAGTTTCTAAATAATGCATTCATGGTTGAAGCTAAGTATTTTTTTTTATCTCTGATCACTGTCAACGATATTACTCCACAGAGCTTAATACAACATTAAAAGCCAATATGCCCTTCTAGGAAACGCGACTTGAGGTTTCACAGAGACGCAAAATATAATATTCTCCTTCCACAATGCAAAATTAGTAATATGGCTTTGATACCAATTGTATACTAGGTAATGTAAAGATATACAGAGATATCATCCTAATAGATATTCTAGAATTTCTTGTTGTTGTTTTATAGCAAATATATATATATATATAATGCATGCTTGCCCGACATCAATCCTTACTTGTCATGCCGATCGTCAAACATAATGCATTCCTATGGATTCAGATGGAACTTTCGACCTGCTTATGGATTAATAATAGTGATAAAACAACAGTAAAATCATGGTTTCGAGGTTTACCAGTTTACTTATATGGATTCGGTGGCCGTTTGATTTTGGGTTTCAATCTGTTTGGAAAAATGGATTTCATTTTTTAAAATTCAAGTTAATGAATTATTTCAAATTTGAAAACCCAATCTAGGATTGGACGGCTGCCCCTGTTATTCTTTCCTTCCCCAGAAAATCTCCCACTTGTTCGTCTCTGCTTGGGATTCAAGCCGAGTTTAATTATAAAAAAGAATAAACTCACCTGCCTATTGGTCTTCATTAGACACCAGGAGATTGCTAGTTTTGGCATTGGGTTTCCGACAATGGGGCAGCAACGGTCAGATAGCAACGGGGCAGCAGTGCTAGGCAGCATCTCTTGCAGATGTAGTATGACAACTGTTGGATGGTTGTAGCTAAGGTTTCATCAGTGCTTATTTGGAAAGAAGATGGAAAAGAAAATTTGCACATCAAGCCTTTTTTAAAACGATTTGCACATCACCCTTGTTTAAAAACAATTTACATATCAGACTCTTTTCCATAGATTGGACTTAGGCTTGCTCCAAGCCATCTACAAGGCATAGTTCCAGTCTAGTCTGTGACCAAAATGACAGACCATGTAGGTAGGGCCCAGTTATACCCAAACTCAAGTAGCCCAGAAGAGTCCTAAATTTCCTAGTCTGGTCCAGGCCCTCGCTCAGATCGGGCCTAAACTCGCCGCCCCTTTGCACATGGGTTAGGCTTTAGTAACTGGTGACTTGTACCATCAGGCCCAGCGGACTGCACCCACAAAGCCATTCGTATTGGACACATGGCCACATGTGAATGTTCCAAATTAATTTTGATGCATTTTATGATTTTTATATCCGATTTGGACGATCCAATAGTCATTTTCTATGTTTTTTGGACATTTTGAATCAAATAGAAGGGTCTGATTGAGCCAAATAGGTCCAAAAAAATTAGATTTTTGGTATATTTGTGTATATGCATGTAATTTTGAATTATATGTGCACTTAATTTGTATGGTTAATTTATGAAAATTTAGAAAATAATTTGTGAACAATTTTAATAGACTTGTGATTTATTATTTTCTATTAAAATTTAAATTAACCTATTGTTATGCAATGATTTAATATTTAGAATTAAGAAATAAGTTTAATATTTTAGACTTTTTGAACTTATTTGGGAATTGAAATTCGAATAATGGTACAAGTATTTTTTTATGGATGTCTAATATTTTGAGATAAATTGATTGAAATAACATGCTATCAAAGTAGTCTCTCTTGTATAGGTTAATTTATTTTGAAGACATTAAGATAACTGTGTATATGTAATTCATGGGAATATTCATTAGCCCAAAGGAAGATCAATATTTAGCTGAATTGCATGCACACTTGTGGTAATAAATATGTGACAATTATTTAGTACTCTAAGTGAATAACAAGTTAGTCTAAAAAAATGCTTGTTGTTTGACAGGATTTTATTGTTAATATTTGATTACTACATCGAAATGTTATGGATATGTAATTAATGAGGATATTGATCGGCCCAAAAGAAGGTCAATATTTAGCCGGATTACATAAACACCTGCAGTGATAAATATATGATAATTATTAGGCATTTGATATGAACAATAGTCAGTCCAAAGAAAGGCTTATTGTTTGATATGACTATATTATTAATATTTGATTACTGCATCGAGAGTACTACTTATAAGTTAATACTTTTATTCAAAGACTAAGTATTAATATTATGCTAAGTATCTTGTAATGGGCCCTACTATTATTTGAATTGCTAAAGTTCTAAATAAAATTTATGCGAATATCTTATTTTGTTCAATTTTGGTTAATTTATCTACTTGTGTTATATCTGGCAGCATTTATTCTAATTTTACGTTAAAATAATGAAAATAAAATATTATGAACATTCTTGACTTTATAAATCTAAACCTTGTACTAATGATTGAACAACTCACTACTCTTGTGGTCAAAAGTTCTAATGAGAAAAAAACAGGAACTTTGAGAAGTGAGATTGTTCAAATTGCATGAATTTTATGATTATAAAGTGTAAAATTTTAAAAATTTTCAAGGAGACATCATGTCCAAAAAAGGTAACTATTGCTAAAAATTTTTATTAAAAAATTGAAAAGGACCTTGCTAAAAGTAATAAAGCTGAAATGAGTATGATTCAGTCGAACTTGATTTTAATAGAGTATAAGGTAAAGGAAATATAAAGGAGTATCTACCTCGTCTCACTTTGAAACTAAAGACACTAACGTTAAATCAAATTTGCTTGTGCATTTGTATTCAAAAGGAGAAAAGGTTGAAGCAAGAAAAGACTAAAAGTACTCACTTCGCAAGTGAGAAAGCTACAAGTAGTCCAACACAAAAGAAACGAAATAAGAAATTTGACTTTTACTTTTGTCAGGCTCTTGGACACATAAAAAAAAACTATACCAACAAGAGTACATTTTTTACTTTGGTTTGTTTGACGATGAATTTAGTCTGAGTCCCAAGACACATGTTTATGCACAGATTTAGTATTTTATTCATTTAAGGGTGCCAATGCAGAATTGCTTGAGTTGCCAAAAGGCCAAACAATGATGAAAGATTCATCGATGAAAGTGATAGCAAATCAGATATCATTGAGGCCATATAGACATTTAAGTTATTTAAAAAAATTTATTTTATTTGAATTCGAAAGAAACATATCGTACAATTTTTTAATGGAATTTTCATTTTTATTTCTGTATTGAATAAATTTGGCCATTTTTTATTCATTTAGAAATAGTTAATGTAGTATTTTTTTAAATTCAAATATTATTAGATATGTTGAAGAATTTCAGGATATAAATCCTATGATCCAACATTCAGTTGTTTTGAGGCAAAAAAAGTCAGTTATTTGAGAATATTGAGTTTGAGGAGGAGATAAAATTAAGGACTATGTCTTTAAAGAGAAATCTATAAGGCATCGTTGATAAATGAGTTATTTTCGGTTATCAAGCTCAACAACCTTAAGAATGGACATTATTAAAGAGATTTACCAAAGAAAGGAGAATGCGATTTCTAATGATTACTATAGATTTCTCCAATACATCAAGATGACATTAGATAGGTGAATAGTGATTTCATCAAGCTATGCAAGTAAAAACTCTCAACAGTAGATTGATATCATAAATATAGATTAAGTTCTTGAAAGACAATGACGATTTGGTAGCCTGTTCCGTTACCTGAAGGTATAAAGCTGATTAATTATAAATGTATATTTAAAACTAAGAAGGATGGTAGTGTGGAAAGCTATAAGGCTTGTCTTGTCACAATGAACTTTACTCAAAAGGAAGACATAGATTACAAAGAAACTTTCTCTCTAGTTTTATTGAAAGTTTTTTTCATGATAAATGACTTTAGCACTAGGTTTTAACCTTGAGTTGTCGTAGATGGATTTAAGAATAATATCCTCAATGGTGACATTGATGAGATGATTTATAAAGTGCAATAACAAAGGAGTTGAAAAATACGAAGAATATGGTTTTTAATTTTTTGAAATAAAAAACCGTTTACGAGCTCAAGAAAGTTTTCTATTAATAGTATTGCAAATTTCTTCAAATTATCATCTCATTCAGTTTTGAAATAAATTTGGTTGATGATTACATATGCTATAAGTTCAGTAGAAGTAGTTATAGGAGTAATTATAGGTTTAGTGGGAGTAATATATAGATATATTATTTTCCAACATCAATATAAGTTTATTGCTTAAAATTAAGATATTTTCATCAAAGAAATTTTAAAAAATCTTGAAAATACGTCTTTTGTATTAAGAATTTAGATATATTAAGATTACTCTTAACAATTCTTAGATTATCACAAAAGATCTATATTAAGATAGCACTTAAGATACTTAGTGTTCAGGATTACAAATTAAAAATATTTCCTTTATGGGAGACGAAAATTAATTTTTGTCTAAATCAGTGCCCAAGAATGATTTTAAATCTATGAAAATATAAAAAATTTCCTATGCTTTAGCAATGGGAAGTTTAATTTATGCTTAGGTTTTAAATCTTAGGCTTGTATGCATTCGGCTATTGCGTCCATTGCTGGAATCTTTGGTAGATATTAAGTAATTCATCAATGGATCTTTCGGAAGTAGCCAAAAAGTTTTTTTAAAGTACTTTTAGAGAACAAAACATTAGATTCTCACATATAGAAAGTTAAGTAAGTTAAATATCTTTTAATATTCAGATTTTTATTTTATTGAATGCAAATATAGTTTTAGATCCACTTCAGGCTATATTTATCTACTCGTTGAAAAAACTGTATTAGGAAAAAGTGTTAAACAGACACTCATAACTTTTTAACCATGACAACAAAGTTTATAGATGCTATGAAGTATCCAATTATGGAATATGATTATGGAGTTTTGTCAAAGGGCTGCAAAATATATATATTAAGAAAAGACCACTTAAGTTATTTTGTGACAATAAATTGTAGTCTTATATTCCAACAACAATAAGAGTTCAACAATATTTCTAGTTATTAATGAAAGGATTCATGAAACTAAAGTGTCTATAAAACATATTGCGACAAACTCCAAGGTTGTGTATCCGCTTACTAAAGGTAATGCTTTGGCATCTTTCATGAGCGCACTGCTTATACAGGTGTTGTATCATTTAATGATATGCTAGTCAAGTGATAATTTGTATTTATTTGCTTTTCTGGTTTAGACACTTTATTATGGTTATGGATATTTACTGCAAAAATAAAGTTTTCAGTATTTTAATTATTTAATACTTTAATTACGCATCCATATTTGATCTATATCGTTTAGTTATGTTTGATATATGTGACCATGAATGAGTCCAGTTATGATGAATGTGACAAAGGCCGCTTTGATCCTATGTTGGCTTGAGTAATGGACGTTAGGGGTGGGAATCGGGGTGGGTCGACCCGTGACCCGCCCCGCCCGACCCTGTTTTAATACCGGGGCGGGTCAGTAATGTATACCCGGCGGGGCGGGGCGGGTCGGGATTTTTGGTTTTTTAAAGAAATGCGGGTCGGGGCAAAAAGTCGAGCTTTAACAAGGTGGCGGGGCGGGTCAAGGCGGGTCGGGGCGGGTCAACCTGCTGACCCATTTTCTGATATTTTACATTAAAAAGAAAAACCTCATTCAATGCTAATATTCATGTTTTATTTAATTATTTATATTTA
>JAXCLR010046947.1:0-17521 GCA_035584095.1 Annona squamosa | reverse complement strand
ATTTGAAAATAAAGCTTTTAAATTGATGTATAAATTAAACCATCTTTTACTTTGATTTTGCATATTTTTAAAGTAAACAACATTTGCAGCTTTTTCTTTTATTGATACATATTTATTGTTTTTCCTGAGGAAGTTAACAACTGGATGCTTCCAACAATCAACACAAGGGAACGATCCCATCAACAGAAAGACTGATGCCACCCGCACTCAAACTTGTGTTGCCTCTGTGATCTTGTTTGATCCTTAGAGCATTCACATCTTTGATTAATATGAATCTGGGTATCCTATTAAAATAAATTATTTTAAATTCATTGATCGTGTTTGATCCTATTATATATCATCAATGGTTTTATATAATTCATGAATTTTCGAAATTATGCAGGCTAATACCAGATCCCAGTAAAAGTCAACAGGAACGGATCAAATTGATATTAATCGAGTCCCCATTTTTCCACACGCAACGACACAAGTAAAGAGATGTATCAAATATATATATATGGGACCAGACATGGTGTACCAAGTTTTGCATCGAAATTTTTTCTAGGGAGTCCATTTTGCCGACGGAATCAAATAACTATTTCTCATAATATTAAAACATCGTTTATTTCATCATATTTGCATTAGAGTTGTGAGTTAACACTGTTTTCCTTTAAATATATTTGTAAGTAAATTATGAAAAATGGTGAGACCTACTCATAAAATCATTAAAATATAGTAATATTTTACATAATATTTTATCCACACAAAAACGATGCTCTTTTATCTACAGTAAAATAATATTTTACATAAGAACAGTGATGCTTTTTTATCTAGAGTAAAATAATATTTTATATAAGAACAGTGATTCTTTTAGGCCGGGCACATGGGACCTCCCTATGCATCCTGCAATGGGATCCTTCTAAAAGTATTTTCTTTTAATTTTTTTTAATAAACATATAGAACTAGGGGTATTTAACCTATAAACAAAGTTTAACCATTTTTGGATGCTTTTAAATATTTTTTATTTTTAAACACAATAACATTTTTGTAATTTTCTCACTTTGAAATTACAAAAAATGCCACTATGTTTAAAAATAAAAAAAATACTTAAAAGCATAAAAATGGTAAAACTTGATTTATAGGTTAAATACACTTAGCTCTACATGTTTATAAAAAATCAAGAAAAATAAAAAATGAGTTTTTTGGCCAGATGCATGGCTACCCCCATGTGCCCAGCCGCACCTGAACACCCCTTTTATATAGATGTTGAAAACAAAGACTTTAAATTGGTATAAATGAATCATATTTTGCTCTGATTTTACATTTTTTTAAAAATAAAGAGCATTTATGTTTTTAATTAAGATTTTCCCAAAGAACGGCAACCCTAAATCTGAATATTTGAGATTTCGAACTTTGTTAATGCGAATCGATGATCTTCAATGCAGTTTAGAGAATTTTTGAGAGGATTTAAAATAGGATAGAATGCTTTGAAGAAGAGGAATTGGAAGATTTGGAGGTAGAAACATGAGGAGAAGAAGAGGGGAGAAGGTTGTCACTCCAAAAATAGACCCCTAACTGGGACGGGCCTCTCTTTGAATGATCATTGTCGAGACGGGCCTAGGTCAAGCCCAATCGCAGTTTGTAGCTAGCTTTCCCACCTGTACAACTTAGTAAATTAAAAATTTCTCCGGGAGCATAAGCCCCTTCACTCCCGCAACCTAACCGGGCAAGTTGAAACATGTACCTACTTTTCGAGATTTAAATAGTCTTAGTGCCTCAAATGATGCGTCAATTATACACTTCTAAATCAATACCCAATAAATCATATCATAACCAGGTTGTACACTTAACATGTCAATATACAAACTCGTACTCATGTCTAACATACTTACGAATGGTGTTTCATACAACCCAACATGCTAAGATCATAACACACGTATGCATACACTATATGTCTACTAGATGCCATATTTATATACATTATACACGACACTAACATCATTAATTCCTAATTGCATATCAATAAATTACCTTATGGTCAGTGAATAGTTAGAATAATAAATTAATAAATTAATTAATTAATTAAAAATACCTAGTCCTTGCAATATAGGTGTATCAGTTATGGATACAGTGAAACCTTGAGAGGTGTTATGTTGGGGTGTGAAGGAAAGGTTATTAAAGTGTTTTTGTTTACGTGTTTGTGAGACATCTAAAGAATGCTTTTTAGATATTCTTGTGTATATCTTTATAACTTGTTTAATATAATGGACTACTATCGCTTTCCTATGGTTTTTCCTTCTAGGTTCGAAGAGTTTCCACATAAATCTTAGTGTCTCTTATTTGTAATCTTATTATTATTTTTATAATCCTATTTTACTGTGTATGCTTCGGTTGTGATCATAAATCCGAATCACGTTTCCTCATACTACTTGATTTCAGTGGCACTGATTTGACTTTATTTTGATGCTAAATGGTATGGATACGGTGACCTCAAACGATCGCAGGTCGACATTAAACCATTCATCCGAAACAATGGTTTTATCCGTACGACAGCAACCATGAAAGGGGCGACCTTAACAGGCCATTGAAAATTTTAAACTCTTGTTTGATTGTCGAACATGCTCCTATTCGGGACTCAACCAGGATTGCTGTGGGGTGTGAGCCATGAATTAAAAATGGGTTTTTTCCCATCTGATTTGATGGCCATGGAAGGAGGCTGCGAATGCAGCTATTAAAGTTCTCAGGCTAAGGTTATAGAAAGCGCGATGATGAAAAGGATGCGTTTTCAAATTTGGAAATTCCTCCTGTCGTCCAGTGGCAGTCATGATAGGCGATGCCCACTTTAATAACTTTGGCTTTGAGTAGGCTCTCGAGCTCATACATGTATATGCATCATTCTTAGGTGGACATAGGGATGCAAATTTGGCTCATGAAACTTCATTTTGCCTAAACTCCCACCCTAATCTTATTTCTAAAACTTTAACCTTAATTCTTAAACTTATTTATAAATCTAAACCTTAACCATATTTTTTGAAATTCAAGCTTGGGTTGAATTTCGGGCTAAAATTTAGGTTGAAATTATTATATATATTTATTATTTGTCTTATATTTATTTAACTTTAAATATATCATTAAAAAATCAAAAGTGATAATTTTCTATTTTCAATCAAAAATTCAATAAGTAATTAAGAATGTAAGAAGGAAAAACCTCATTTAAACATTTTCTTTATATTAAGCTTACTAGTAGCCACTTCTTAGAAAAATGTAGACTAGTAGCCTGTTTTGGAAAATGAAAAGTACATTATTTTCCTATTATGCAATTTAATACTAATATCATAACCATATGCGTAAACATTAATATCTAATTATAAGAAAAACCTTATAATGTCAATTATAATAAAAAAGTAGTCAACAATTATAGTATTAAGTCAAATAAGATTATAACAATATTATTTCAAATAAAATAAACATCTAATCACTAATATCATATTAAAACAACCAAATAATAACATTCTTTATAAGTAGTTAAGTTACAATACCAAATAAAACATCTCAAGTTATAAAAATAGTTTTCATTTTTTCTCTTGAAACTACTATTAAATCAAACTCTTTTTCCTAAAAAACTTATAAAAATATTATATTATATAATTGAACTTAAGGAGGAATAATGGTTATATTTGGTATAAAATAAATATAATATCTATGAGGTGAATGAGACTGAATCTATATGGAGTATAAAGTAAATATAAAATATGTGGTATATATAATTCAGGTTTAGATTTAGCTTAACTCAAGCCTAAATTCTTTTCAATTGGGGTTTAGATTGACTTGGAAAATTGGGCTTTGGTTGAACATTAGGTAGTTTCAACACTGCTTCAAATTGATTTCGGCAAGCTGGGTTCGGATTGAACCCGACTCAAGTTGCACCCCTAGGTATATGACCTATTTTTATCGTATATCTAAAAAAACTTACAAATAATATACGTAATAGTACTATACATACGCATATCCTGTGCCTAATTGATGTATTTATTAATTAGTATCTTACCTTGTCAGATGCTACTTATCAAATATAAATATTTATAAAAGAATATTATATTATATTTCTCATATATAAGAGCACAATTCTCATATATACCTATAAATTTTACCTCTAATTCCATGTAAATTCACAAATTTTCAAAAATTTCATATATACTCATATATTTTGCTTATAATTCTACTTATATCCATGCCGACAAGGATGTGTTAAAGGGATCATTAACACCCTTGTAAAATGACAAAAATGCTTATTTCTAATTATGATTTCATTGCTAAAAATTTATATTCAAATGAATTTTTAACATTTTTATAGCTATAAAATCACATATCATTTGAGTATAAATTTTTAGTTTCAAACAAACTAATCTTAAATTATATCAAAATTTAGGTATATTTGTCATTTTACAATATGACTAGCGGACCTTTAGTAGATTGCTAACAGCATTAGTATAAGTGAAATTTAAAGCAAAATACACGAGTACATGTGGAATTTTTGTAAATTTGTGGGTATAAATAAAATTAAAAGTAAAATTCATACGTATATAAAAAATTTACCTTATGAAGTTATACAGGGTGTTTGTTAATACAAAAAAAAAAATTATATTAAAACTATTTGATTGAAAAATTTTCGCTGTCCATAACTATCCTATTTTTAAATTATTTCTTCACTTATTTCTATATAATTACACTTCAATAATTTTTTACACAATTACTCATATCTCTAACTTATCTTTTTAAATTTATTCTCTTTAATTCTTTAATTATATTTATCTTATCGTATCACTTTTTTCCAATTGAAAACTTCTACACTAGTACATAAAAAAAAACTACTATACTAAAAACTTTTCATCAAAACTTTTACCACTTCTTAAACACACCTATAAAATTAAAATTTTACTTTTTCGTTCCGTTAAACCAGTGTTTACGCGGCCCCCAAATTGATACAACCGGACTAATGTCCATCTAATGGGGTAGTTCAGGAATCTCATTTAACACAATCATATCTCCTTATGTTAAAAAAAAAAAAAATCTCCAATGGCTATAAGGATGCCAATTTTTAGTAATCTTTCTTCCTCATAAGACGGTTGCTCCCATGTGGCCGGCACCATGGTACTCATTTTTAAAAAAATTTCAGTTTTTTTAACATGTAAAGTTAGATGTATTTCATTTATAAACTAAATTTTATCATTTTAAAATATTTTGGAGTATTTTTATTTTTAAACGTAGTAACATTTTCCTAACTTTTACCCCGTAGAAATTACTAAAATGCCACTATATTCAAGAATTAAAAATACTTAAAATATTCAAAAATAATAAAAATTAGTTTATAGATTAAATACGACTAACTTTACATGTTCATGAAAAAATTTAAAAAAAAAAACAATGGGTCAGGCACACGAAGGTTCTATTTAATGCAAGAATTTTAATTTTAAAATTTCCATGATAAATAATTCTGAAATTTTAATTTATAATATTATAATGGAAAATAAAAGAGAACACCTAAAAATACAAAAAATTGTCTCTTAAGATACTGCTAAAATTATATAGGTATGCCTCAAGTTAGTCAGATTTTTACAATTTTCATGACTAATGACCTGAAAAAAAATTCAATCTAATCTTATCAAAGAAAAATGAGAGAAAATATTTTTAGAACACAAAGAATTTATTTTAAGAATATTTTTAATATTAAATAGATAAATTTTGTCTGTCGAATTTTGAAAATTTTAATGAAAAATGCTTCAAAGATTTGTAGTTTTATATATTTGTTTTAGCGCAAAAGTGCAAGATTTTTTTCGGAAATATTTTTTTATAATTTAATGTTATTTTTCTGCATTTTTATAATATAAAATCAAAATTTTAAAATCATTTATGACACAAAACCAGTCTATCTAATGTGAAGAATATTTTAAAACATATTTTTACTTTTAATGTATTTTATTGCCATTTCCATTATAATATTATAAAATAGTTTATCGTGAAAATTTCAAAAGTCTGACAGAAACAAAATAGGTCCATTTAATGTGAGAGATAACCTTAAAACTAAAAAATGCAATATTCTAAGATATTTTCTTGCATTTTTATTATCAAATAAGATACAAAAAAATTTTAAGATACTAAAAATTTTAAATTAGTTATAGTATAAAATTTCAAAATACAATAAACCTAAAATAGATTATTTAATTTAAAGCATTTTTAAAAATAAGTTTTCATATTTTAAGGTGCTTTCTTAATTTTCTATTATGATATTAAAAATTGAATTTTTTAAATTTTTTGTATTTTATCGTATTTTATTGATTTTCTATTATAATATTAGAAATTGAATTTTTTTGAATTCTTTGTATTTTAAAGTTATTTTCTTAATTTTCTATTATAATATTAGAAATTATTAGCATGCCTTGCTAATTTTAAGAAATCTCCAAATGTTACACTTGTGAGTATGCGATTTTGAATTACATAAAGTGTTTGGGATGAATTATCTTTTAGCGAAATTAGTATATCGATTTTTAATTTCATTTAAGTTAACATATTGATGTGCAAATTGTTAGAGATTATGAAATCAGTACACTATTCTAGAAATTAGCATTTTAAAATTGAAGTATGTAAAATTTTAAAAAAAGAACATGTTATTCGTGCTAATATAAATATCAACATGCTTATTTTACAAAAACCTTAAAATGGAAAAGGGAACGTGTAATAGAATGATAATATAAATGATATAGGTAGGCACGCTAATTTGCACCTTTTCAGCAATCGACATTCCTATTTAGGACCCTTTGCAAAGAATATACATGTGTCATTAACATGACTACATTTGACGAAGATGCTTTGTGATCCTAAAATTGGAATCAGGATTATAAAAATCTCTGTGAGCGTCTCTACGTACGCAACAATGAGCTCATGAATCACTATTGCGGTGAGACAGGCCCAGGAACTTGCTTACCTTGAAGCTGCGTTTGAGTTTCCACACAGTTTGTACAAAATTGCAAACGTGTCTATTCTATTATGATATTATTAAAATTTTTATAAAATGATAATAATACCCTTTAAGTCAAGTAATACACTTATAACTTTTGCCAAGGTTATAAGTATATTTTCAAAAAAAATAAAATAATAATATATGTAAAAATATATAAAATAAAGAAAAACTATAATATTTTAAAAATTACAAGTGTATCATTAAAGGATATTATCGTTATTTTACAAAAAATTATATAGGGTTTCATAACGGTTCCAAAAGCAAGGTCGCTAGAATCGAAATGACACGCGTAGCTCTTGGATAGGTCCATATTAAATTGAAATGCTCAAATGAAATCCAACGAAAGATTTTTTGTGATTTATTTATTTTGTTATAATCTTTTTACAAAATTGGAACTACCATTTGATAAGACTAGAAAAATATTTGTAAGACATAATTTTATGTCAAATTTCTGTTCATTGAAGAACCCGTGTGGCATTGCATTTATCGACTGTGAAAATTTTCTTAAAAAGTTAGTGTTAAATAAGTATAGTTTTGTGCAACTTTTTAAACATACAACCACTAAACAAATTAAACGATAAATTAATCTAAACGTAAGATGAAATTTTATAGAAAAGGTTCCGATCTAATAAATCTGGGTGATTTACATATAAAATAATAATCTTGTTAGTTCGGGCTAAGCAAATATCTCGCTTAGCCCACCTCGAAAAACTCATTTACAACACTTTCTTTAATTTTTTGTTTGTACAGTTGTTTATCTAGGCACATTTAATATATAAACTAAGTTTTACCATTTTTAGATATATGTATATATATTGAGATTTTTAAAGATAGAAGTATTTTGTATAAATATATACACATGGATATTTAAAAATCTTAAGAAAATATATACGCATATTGAAAAATGGTAAAACTTGATTTTTATATTAAATACACTTAAACAAATAAGTGTATAAGAAAAAGGCAAAAGCAATTGAAAATAAATTTTTTGATATGACTAAGCGAGGCATTTGCTTAGCTTGGGCTATTAGAATCACTTCTCTTACATGTTTTTATATTTTTTGCTTTGTATAAATTATTGTCCTTGATGTATTAAATTTATATACTAAACCCCTTTGACTCTACTGACCATCGAATCTTAGACCTGCTATCCTAATACCCCATGTATACTCATGTTAATTACTTGGTTGTCTAAGTGATGACACTTTAAAATTTTTGTTAGGCATGTTAACTATTGACATCATAAATCTATACATATTAATTTTGTGCTCTCAAGAGCGCATAAAGCATTAGCCATCTTTAAAGGTAGCTAAAATAGTTTAGCAGGTGTTATCAAGGCTAATACAAACATTGGGTTTTACAAATTATTTAGATGTAGCACCCACCGCGAGCTCTACGATGGGCTCGGAATGGTTTCCCGGACCTTGAAAATCTGGATCGTGTTGGATAGCAACGTGGGCTTAGTTTTCCTGCATCCACATGGGGTAAAACGTGTTAGGATTCACGATTTTTAGATAAATCTGGCATATAGCCGTTTTCTCGTGATTTTGGCAGCAAAACGGCTAAGATGGGGCTTTTCATACATGGGTCAAGTCATAAATCCAGCAGCAGAATGACAGCGTATTATGCTGGAATCCATGCACCAGCGTGCACTCGCCTTGCCTGGGCGTTAACTCAAACACGCACACAAAAATAAAGAAAAAATGGAGTCGCCACTGATCTTTAAAGGGAGATCAACACCTGTTTGATGAAATAAGGCACTAGTCGTACAGAGTTCGGGTTCCGGCCTTCGGATTGAAGCAAATATGGCAAAATCTGCCAACCCGAGGCGGTTTACACGGCGTGAAAAGGGAAAAATAAGAAGATTTGAGAGAACGGGAGAGAAGGAAAGGGGGAGCGTGGAGGAGAAGCTTGGAGCTCGTAGAGCGGGAAAGCCGGGACGCCGGGATGTTGCTGCAGACTCCCCTCCTCCCTTCTGGGATGCCTCTCCAAGTGTCTTCTAAATGAGAGGGATGCTCCTCCTTTTCTAAGTGTTGGAGTGGGCTTTGGGCTCTCTTGAGGTCATGGACTTGGTCCATGGGCTTGGGCTTGAGATTGGATCATGGGTCTTAGGCTACTTGAAGAGTTGTACTTAGTCCATGGGCTTGCGCTTAGAATGAGAGTATGGGCCTTGGGCCGCTCGAGGAGTTGGACTTGGTCCATGAGCTTGAGCTTGGCAGGCTCCTTCCATAGTGGGCTGAAACTTGGCGGGCTAGAGCTCGGCTAAGCCCGTTGTTTTTGGTGGGCCGTTGTAGAGGCCCAAAGTTGTAGAGAAGCCTGCTTCTGAGGCTTGGTAGGCTGCTTTGTGGAGCCCGTTGAGGTGGCCTGTAGGAACTTCGCTCTCGTGGGCCGGATCTTGTTTGTTGAAAAGCCTGCTTCGAGGCTTGGTGGAGCATCGCTCCCGTGGGCTGAGTTCAGAAGGGTCTGCTTAGCTTGCTTGAACCTCCTTTTGTCTTGAATTTGTTTGGGCTTGGGAGCTTTTCCATTTTATCCATTTTTGGGCCCAAAGGTGGGGTGTCAACAGTTGCCCCCCTTTGCTAGAGGCGTCTTGACGGTGAATGGTGAAGTGCCGGACACCCCTTTTAGCATTGACCTAAACACTCTCTGTTTTTTACCTTTCTTTTCTCTCTCTCTCTCTCTCTCTCTCTCTCTCTCTCTTTTTGTTTGTTTTTTGTTTTTTTGTTTTTTGGGTCACTTCGTAATTTCTGCAAACTTACGAAGTTTCTTCTGGGAGAGTGGTCCTTTTTGAAAATTTGTGGACTTGCTAACTTATTTCGCACTAGTCTTGAATCTGGGTGATTTCGCAATTTTTGGAGATGATGGGGAGTATTTTAACCAATTTTAGGGTCTCCGATGGGGGTTTCCCTCTTTCGGTTGCGCTTTCTCTTCTTCGTGTTGACTGCCAGGTGCGCCATCAGCCTTCTCCCCTTCCAGCTGTTGTCGCTACTAAAATCACCATCACCGTCGCCGTTGTGCGGTCGCCATCGCTGATGTTTCGTCAGTTTTCTTCGTTCCCAGTCATCGCGGCGAGATTTGCTTGCTGCTGCTGGGTTTTCTTTCCTGTTTTGAGTGTCCATACACTGCTGTTGTCGTCATGTTTGCTGACACCGGCCAAATTCTGCTTTCAATGTCGTCAATTGTTGTTTCTTCCGGTCGTTGCCATGGCTGCTGCTGTTGTGCTGCCGATATCGTCGCCCGGTTTTCGACTTGTCTTTCTTGGTGTCGATCGTGGTTGCTGTTAAAATCGGCGTCACCGCTGCCATGCTGCCGTGCTGCCTGCTGCCATTGCCTTCGTTGTTTTTCTCCCTATTTCCGGTGTTCTTCCTTGCTTTGTTCCCGGCGACTGTTGGGGTCACCACTTGTTTGTGGCTGGGTTACAGTCGTTTTCTTTTTCGTCGTTCATGTTTGCTGCCATCGAGCTCGCCTATTCCCGGCCGCCGTCACTGTTGCTGCCTTGGCAATGTTTGGGCTGCGCAGTCGAGGGTGGGCTTTGCCAACTGTTGCCATTTCCTTCCTCAGCGATGATTGGATTGCGCCGCTTGTTGCTGTTCTATTTTTCCTCTTCAGTGGTCGATAGCCACTGCCGTCATTGTCGGGGTCGTGAAGGGGCACTGCTATCATTGCCATGGGCTCGCGGCCACCTATGGCTGTTATCGGTTACTGCCGTTACTATCGATTGCCACCGCCGCTAATTGTTTGGAATGGGTAGTTGTCGTTGTCTTCTCTGTTTCTGACACCATGTTGTTGCTACTACTGTTGGGATCGCCGCCGCGGGTTGGGTTCGGGCTGCGTTGCTGCCACCCTTGCTATTGCCGCCAGTCGTCTTCTGCCTCGGCCACTGCCATTGCTATTGTCGAGGATTTGCTTGCCGCTACCCCCTTTGTTTTCTGCAGCCACCGCTGCTGCTGCCCGGTTGCCTTCTCCTTTTCCTCTAGTTGCTACAGTAAGGCTCTTTTTTTTCTTTGTTATTGATCATATGTCGGTGCTATCTTTTGATTGTTTATCGGTGTGGAGCGGTTGTGCGATTTTTGTTAGGTGATTTAACATCACTATCTTGGTGATTCGGGGGTCCATCGGCAATCATCTCTGCTTTTTGCTGACGTTGTTCCAGGCCTGACCAGGCAGTGGCCATCGGTTGCTACGCTGAGTGACACTCTCTTCTTCCCTTTCTTTTGCTTTGTTTTTCTCTTGCGGCCGGTGTTAATGACAACATTGTTGGGTGACTACAGGTGCTAACGGGTGCGATTTGGGTGAGCCAAATATCTGTTAGTGCCGGCGAGCACTTGGTCAAATGGCGAGGAGATCACCGGCATTCCTTAGAGTTGTTGCTATTGATCGGTAGGTATCTCCTCCCTTTTCCAATTTGCTTTGTGGATTGCTTTCCTTTCTACCTGTATTTCCTTGCATTATCGTTTGTGAAAGAAGAATGTCTCGGGATTGTCCTGAAACTAAGAGAGATTACTGGGAGACCATTTCTCGTCGTGGTTGAGCTATTATTTGGAAGCGATGGCTCCCACTTTTCCTTTATTGAAGTTTGATGTGGGCAACCCCTTTCCATTCATTGTAGTAGGCCTCTTGTTGGGATAGAAGAAAGAGGGTAGCCCCTTGTATGCCTTTGCCTTTTTGGGTTGAAACACTTCGTAGACTTGTCTCTCGATGTAGCTGTCATGGTATTTTCTCTTTTGTGACCGTGTGTTGACCTTCCATTTTTCCTTATTGCTTATGCTTGACAGGGTAGTTGTTTCCTTTGAGCATGTGATATCCTTTCTATATTGGGATAGGCAACCATCTTTGTTGCAACTTACTTTTTTTTGTTTTATACCTTTGTGTGTGATCGACATCTTTCCATCTTTTGAGTTGAAGCATTTTGCAATCTTGTTTTTGCTTGATATGGCTATCATGATGACTTTTCTCTTGTTTATGAATTGCCCATGCTGGACGAGATGGTTGCCTTCTTTTGTAGCCGTGTGATAATTTTATGCTTGCCCCTATGCTTGGTGAATGCACAATCCCATTGCAAATGTTGTGGCGGGAACGCTCGGTGGATGCATGATCTTATTGCAAATGCCGCCTATTTCAAAAGAGAGTTGTGATCTATGGCACACGAAGTATGGGTGTAATACTCGGGCTCCAAATTTCTTCTTTGATGGTTGTCACGCGGCTTCGGGTGGTGACATGCTAGGGCTGCTAGCGGCGTGCATTGAAGGCCTTTCTTCATCTTTTCTCCTTTTTCGCCAAATTGTATCTGTTGTAAATCCAAATGCTTGAATGTCCCTTTTTGGATGTAAAGTGGTGTGAATATCGGCTCATTTTTTGGATGATCTTCTTGTCTCGTGCTTTGGATGCATATATGTGATATTTTGCTTCTGCAGGGTATTAACCCTATAAAGCTCTTGTCTTTGATGTCTCTTGGGATGTTTTAATCCTTTGTAGTCCGTAGGCCATTAAAAATTCTGCACAGGGCCACCGTGTAGCCATTATATATAGACCTAAAAACTTTCCAGGTCTATCAGCGTCTTCCTTAATTTTCGTGATCCGCCTGCTGAAATTCAGATTTTACAGGTGGATTTCCGTACTTTCCAAATTTTACCCGATTTTTTCACGATCCGCGCTGCTAAAATCCAAATTTTTGGTGTGCGTGCCGTACTTTCTACATTTTGCGCGATTTTCTCTTCTGTCCGGTTCAAAATCTCTTCACCATACTTTCTGCACTTGTCCTTCAAGGTTGCGGGGTTACTATGAGTGTCTGAAAGTTTGCTTTGCGAGCGGCGCTGTGAAACTCTGAAATTTTTTAGGTCGCCGAGGCTTGTTTTTAGCAACAGCAGTTCAGCAGTTATGGATTGCCCCCATTTTCATAGAGAGTGCAGAAAGGCAGATGTTGTCCCTTTCCTCATGTAGCTTTGCCTCCCGGGTCCTAAACTTTGTTTGAGGCAAGATGAAACATGATATAAAAGTAATTTGTGTCCTTTTTCTTCAAAATCGCCTGCCCCCATATTGCGGGATGATATAAATGTATTTTTCTCCGCTTTTTGCTTTTCAACCTTTGTTTGTAATTTTTCCTTTGTAGCTTGAATTTAATGCTTCTCTGGCATGCGGCTTTAGTTGGCTGCCCCCATACTTCTCTGGCATGCCCCCAACATTTTGCTTTTTGTGTGCTTTTTGCCCCCTATGAAATATTGTCTTTACTGATTGTTGGCATTTTTTCTGCCAAGCTTAATGGAAAGGCTGTCTGGTAGCCATTTTAAAATATCCCTTGTGGATGTGTTGACGAAAATATATTTGTGACGGTGGGTTGATAGATGATGGTCGTGTGCCCTATGCATTCCGCGGCTAACCTTGTTGGCTGTTCAACTTCGTCGACATTGTTGTCATTTTTTCTGCCAAACTTGATGGAAAGGCTATCTGATAGCCATTTTGAAATATCCCTTGTGGATGTGTTGACAAAAATATATTTTTGACGGTGGGTTAATAGATGATGGTTGTGTGCCCTATGCATTCCGCGGCTAACCTTGTTAGCTGTTCAACTTCATCGACATTGTCTGTGTTGATGATGGTTTGTTGAGGCTTTTTAGATGCCTCTGCTTGATTGTCTGTGTGAGGGATAACTTTATTTGTGACTTGTAGATGGTCTCTTCCATTTAGCTTTTCTTGTACAGGAATTTCTTGAAATTTGTGCTCTTTGGCTAGCACCTCCTTTTCTGAAGTGTTTGTCTGTTTTGTTGATAAGATTAATATGTCACCTTCCGTGGCTAAGCATGGTTGTGTAGAAGATGATGACAGTGACTACTTTGAAGGGATGCTAGGAGTAGAGGTGTAAGGAGCTTTGAAGTTCTCTTCTGCATTTTTAGATTGCGGGCATGTTGGTTGTTTAACTGGAATGAAGGCATTTTCTGGGGAGAAGTGAGGCAAAGTTGGTTAACTCGCTACTTTGGGTGGATCTCCCGGGTTTGTAGGAAAAGTATTGGAGGATGTTCTTTGAATAATAGGGGATTTATGCAAAATTGGATTATGTTGCATAGGCTTGATAGGTTTTCCCAATAAAATGATCGGCTCAATGCATTTTCTTTGAAGGACGACAGAGTTGGCATTTCGGCCATGTAAAATGATAGGAACATTATGGGGTTGGACTTTTGTTATGAAAATATAAGGGTCGAAGGTTTTGGCATTACCTTTGACAAAATTGACTTCCATGTCGATGTCTACTATTTGAGATATCTAGCTTGTTTGTTCAAGATAAATAGCATTCCCCTATTATGACCATAGGGAGATGGTGTCATGTCTGATTTTCGCCTCCACTCTGTTCCCGGCTTGGAGGAGTTGAGTGAAGTTGACATAAGGGTGAGAAATGAGATTTCCCGAGATGCTCGGGTGTGCTGAGTTGATGATAATAGAGATTTGCTCATCCAACGGCAACGAGCTTTTCATCTTCGCCGCCAAGGCACGCCATCTAACCATATACTCTGAGAATGTTTCATCTTCTTTTTGCTTTAGTGCTTCTAGATCAGCCTTTTTGGGAGTCATGTTTAGCATATATGAAAAGCGGTCCATGAAGGCTAAGGAGAGTTGTTCCCATGTTTTAATCAACCGATAATCAAATGATGTGTACCACCCCAAGGCGTCTTCATTTAAACTATGTTGGAATAGCCTTATCAAGACTTCTTCACTTTTTACCAAGGGGTACAGGATGCCGCAAAAGGCCTTGAGATGAGCCCTTGGGCACGAGTCTCCTTCATAGGCAGATAGAGCCGGTATTTTGAACTTCTCGGGTAGCTTGATGTCAGGGAATGGACATAGATCTTCTATTTTAGCCGAGGGTAGGCCCTCCCCTTGATGTTGTCGGATTCGCTCCTCCATTCCTTTTAGCTGGTTTTGAGTTGGTCTTTAAGGTCTTGGATTTCATTGCGGCCTTGTTCTAAGACCAACTCCTCTTCTTTATAGTGATTGTTCCTTGACTTGTGGAAAGATAGTTGAGCTCTTCCGTCTTGCTCCATGTTCGGGTTTTGAGAATAGAATGGTGGTGTAGCTGTATTCTGGCCGCCTATTAGAGTTGTCCCATGTTTGATAGGATCTCCTCTAATTTCTGCATCCTTTTGTCTATTGCCACCATATAGGCTTCAATAGACTGTTCGAGCTGATGATCCCATTCTTTATGCAGTGAGGATTGCTCGGACTCCATCCTTGCTAGTCTCGATCTGGTAACCACGGGGCTTCGATCCACAGTTGACTTGCTTTGCCTTCGAGCTATGGTGAAGAACCTGAGCAATCAAAGAAAATAGTTAGCACTTGTAAACAGATAATAAAAAAAGATCAACCTTTGGATGGATGCTTGGAGGTCCAGGTCCTTTTGTGTTCTTTACAGGTTTTATTTATTTTAAGTTCCACGCGTGAGAATGTTCGAGGCCCAGGGGTTCTTTTTGCCTGAGGCGCCTATGGAAAAGTGACCAATTCGCTTGAAACGTTTCTAGAAAAAGGACCAGTTCTCTTGAAGCATTTCTGGAAGAAGGACCAGTTCGCTTGAAGAGTTTCTTGAGAGAAGACCAGTTCGCTTAAAGCAGTTCTGGAAAAATGATCAGTTCGCTTCCAGGTTATGGAAAAGGTGTGATTTTTATGCCGGATTTTTTTTTACGTTAATTGATATTAGATTTGCCGGACAGTTACAGGATGATGTTCAATAATTCACCCCCTTTACGGATTCTTTGCTGTTCAAGAGTCGAACGCCTCTGGAACTAAAAACTTGTCAGGTTTCTGCGCGATTTGGGCAAAAACGCCAAAAACTCACTGCCGGAAGATGGAAAAGCTCTAGGAACTCGCTATTTAGCGAGGAAGAAGCTCCAATCTTCAAGTTTCTATCCCCCTTGTGCCCGATGTAGACCAACAATGCCGTCCCCAGTGCAGTCGCCAAGCTGTAGCACCCGCCGCGAGCGCTACGATGAGCTCGAAATGGTTTCCCAGGGCTTGAAAATCTGGATCCTGTTAGACAACAATGTGGGCTTAGTTTTTTACATCCACATGGGGTAAAACGTGTTAGGATTCATGATTTTTACATAAATTTGCCATATCGGCGTTTTCTCATGATTTTGACAACATAACGGCTAAGACGGGATTTTCCATACACAGGTCAAGTCACAAATCCGGCAGCATAACAGCAGTATATTATGCTGGAACCCATGGACTTGCTTGCACTCGCCTTGCCGGGGCGTTAACTCAAACACGCACGCAAAAATAAAGAAAAAATGGAGTCGTAACTGATTTTTAAAGGGAGATCAACCCCTGTTTGATGAAATAAGGCACTAGTCGTACAGAGTTCAGGTTCCGGCCTTCGGATTGAAGCAAATATGGCAAAATCTGCCAACCCGAGACGGTTTACACGGCATGAAAGGGAGAAAATAAGAAGATTTAAGAGAACAAGAGAGAAGGAAAGGGGGAGCATGGAGGAGAAGCTCGGAGCTCGTAGAGCAGGAAAGCCGGGATGTTGCTGCAGACTCCCGTCCTCCCCTCTGGGATGCCTCTCCAAGTGTCTCCTAAATGAAAGGGGTGCTTCTCCTTTTATAGGTGTTGGAGTGGGCTTTGGGCTCTCTTGAGGTCATGGACTTGGTCCATGAGCTTGAGCTTGAGATTGGATCATGGGTCTCGGGCTACTTAAAAAGTTGGACTTGGTCCATAGGCTTGAGCTTGGAGTGAGAGTATGGGCCTTGGGCTGCTTGAGGTATTGGACTTGGTCCATGAGCTTGAGCTTGGCGGGTTCCTTCCATAGTGGGTTGAAACTTAGTGGGCTAGAGCTTAGCTAAGCCCGTTGTTTTGGGTGGGCCATTGTAGAGGCCTAAAGTTGTAGAGAAGCCTGCTTTTGAGGCTTGGTAGGCTGCTTTGTGGAGTCCATTGAGGTGGCCTGTAGGAGCTTCGCTCTTGTGGGCCAGACCTAGTTTGTTGAAAAGCCTGCTTTGAGGCTTAGTGGAGCTTCGCTCCCATTGGCTGAGTTCAGAAGGACCTGCTTAGTTTGCTTTAACCTCCTTTTGCCTTGAATTTGTTTGTGCTTAGGACCTTTTCCATTTTATCCATTTCTGGGCCCAAAGGTGAGGTGTCAACAATAGGCTAATACAAAATCCCAGGACAAGTCAAGGGTTTCACGAATTTCCGCACACAACGATACAATTAAATCAATATCAATATGGGACCAGGCTTGGTCTTCAATGAAACAGCTGTATTGGTAAGTTTGGGAATGTCGAATGTGCCAAAGATATGCCTGACTGCCAACCCTTTGAAATGCGAATACACCCATGAATTTTTTTACTTTCTTCTTTTTTATTCCTCTTACGTGGATTCATGCGCTTGGACAAAACTTCCATTTGAAGACTTGGGAATATCACATCGTGTGGGAATTTCGGGGCAATGACCCCAATAACGATTCATACACATGAAACCCCATTCGGCCCTGAATGATTGGCAATACTTGGGACCCACTCCACATGAAAAATGTAGCTGCTGAAA
>JAXCLR010046728.1:0-17568 GCA_035584095.1 Annona squamosa | reverse complement strand
ATCCCTTTATAGAACTAAAGGGTGACAATTACAAGGCATAATGGCCAACTCTAGCAAGCAAGAGTGGCCAATTTAGCATTACACCAGTAGATCAAAAAATATTTTTATTTAAGTTGTAAGTATAATTGATATCTTGTTATGCTCACCACAGTCTTGCCACACTACATTTTGTAAACGACTTTGGCCCCCAGTTATTCAATTAGAGGCCACCAATCTCGCAGGGATTGGTTCACAATCTCAATCAACTAAAAATTAAAGCTAGACAAGTTAGTTCCAAATCGATTCTGCCAAGTCTATCACACTCCTATCTCTTATTGAGAATGTGCCAACGGTCATCACCGATGGTCTACACAACATTACCAAACCACATCAACAGTTATGACTTACAAATAAAGCAGCACATGCTAATGTTATGATAACAATGCTAGTGTATAAAATGATAAAGCCATAGTTACAACTGATCATCAAATCAATAAATATCAAAAGTATACATTGACATCCAAAATACACGTTCCCAAATACACATTATGATGCAAAAAAAGGACAAAAGAGCTTTACTTACTATATGTAAACTTTATTCGATTCTTGTATTGCAATTTGCTCTAGTGCTCAAATCATTGCACTAGAAAAACAAAAAAATTCTAATTAATATGTATATTTTTCTTCTAAACATTATTTACATATTATTAACTATAAATTAATGATTATTTTAGCCTTAAAGCTCAATATGATCACACTTGAGCCATCCTTTAATTATATTATATGTCAACAACCTATTTCTTATCTAGTTAAGTTGTCAAAATTTTTTAAAATGTTTTATAAAATTTTTCATATGAATTAAGTTAATGTTTACATATTTTAAATAGTCATATCTTTTTTTAAAATTATTTTTAGAGTTGAAAAGTTTGTTTTGATTGTTGTAATCTATCTAAATTGCTTAAACTAGATACATTGAGTTCATTTGATTTCACTTTATAATCAAGTAATTTAAGTGTAAAATTTTTACCATAAATTAATAATTATGTGAATTGACCAAATAAAATAATCCCAAAACAAAATACTTATTATTTATATTTTTATGTATTTTATATCTGTTGAATAGTGTGTGTGATTAAGGACTATCCAAATGACGTAAATTTTCAACCATATTTATCACATTTAAAGATTTATATATGTACATATATATGCCAATGCTGGCAATAGTACTAAATGGTACGCAACCTTTTCTACTCACTTCATGATTTCATAAGGACCAATATGTCTAGGATTTAACTTCCCCTTGATACCAAAATAGCTCTTTAATGGGGGAACTCATAAAAAAAACTTTATTGCGCACCATAAATTCTAATGGCTGACTTTGAGTATCTACATAATTTTTCTAACTTGACTAGCAATAAGAAACTTTTCTTTAATCTTAGAGACCTTTTCTTTAGTGTCAACAGTCATCTAAGGTCTTAAAACACTAGCTTTGCCTACTATATTCCAGTGTAGAGGTGATCTACATTTGCAACCGTATAACACTAAATTTAGCTAATGACAAGTACTCACTTTAGCTACTCCCCCAATTCATGACACAAGCTCACAACATATCCTTCAATGGCTACCTGACTCTCTCTTTCTACCCGTCTATTTAGGATGAAAGGTGGAATTGAACTTTAATGTAGTCCCTATTGCTATGTGTAAGGCCTTTCACAATTGAGAGATAAACACAAAGCCTTGATCAAAGATAATGGACTTAGGAACTCCGTATAATCAGATAATCTCATTATGACAAATCCAAGCCAACTTATTTGGAGTAAATGTCGCCTTGATGGAGATAAAAAAAATTGACTTCATCCACTTATCTACAATAACCCTAATACTATTGTATCTGGCATCGGTTCGAAGCAAACCAATGGTGAAATCCATAGTAATCTCTTCTTATTTCCAAGTCGACAACTCAATAGGCTATAATAATCCACTCGGACTTTAATGTTCTACTTTGACTTGCTGGGAGGTTAGACATTTGGCCACAAATTATGCTATGTTACTTTTCATTACATTTTACTAATACTACATCTTCAAGTCTTGAAACATCTTTATATTGTCAAAATGGTGGAATAAGGACTATAGTGTGCTTCTTGCAAGATTTTTTCAATTATTAGATCTCGTCAAGGAATGGCTAGTCAACCCTAAATTTATGAATGCCATCAATATCCACAAAAAAATTTGGTAATTCCCCTTTCATGTAAATTTCTCAGTATTTTGTTGAGCTTGTTTAATCTCATCATAGATAGTTGGCTTATCGACTCAATTGATTAATACAAGCTACAACCCTCTTCAAATCCACATACAAGTCTATGTTCTCATTTTCTCAAAGAGAATGGGTTGGGTAGTTAGCATATAGGTGTTGCTATCACCTAACTTTTGACTGAATGCATCAGCCACAACATTAGACTTATCTTGATGATAAAAGATTATTAGGTCATAACTCTTTAGTAACTGAAGTCATCGTTGTTGCTACATGTTTAACTCTTTCTGAGTAAAAATATACTTTAGGCTCTTCTTGTCAATATAGATGTCATCCCTTGCACTATACAAATAATGCATCCAAATTTTTAATGCAAATATGACTGCTAGAAGCTCTAGGTCATTAGTAGGAAATTTTTGGTCATACAGTCTTAACTGTCTAAAAATATAAGTGACAACCCTATCGGTCAACATTATTATATAAGTTAGATCTTTTCTAGAAGCATCATTATGCATGTAGCCTTCTATCTTTGAAGAAACAGCCAAAATAAGAGCTTCAATTAGTCATCACTTTAACTCCTGAAAAGTTGCTTTACACTAGTTCGTGTAATCAAACTTGGTATTTTTTTAGGTCAACCTAGTGAGTGGCATTATGATCATATAGAATTCCTCTACAAACTAGTTTTGACAAGCGGCTATGCCAAGAAAACTATGAACTTTGGTCACTATAGTTGGTTTTGCCTAATTTATAATTGCACCATTTTATATGAATCAACTACTATCTCTTCCCCCGATATGACATGTCCCAAGGAAGCCAAAACTAATTTTTTGAGTTTGGTATGTAATTTTTAATTCCATTATTACTATAAGACCAATCTTAGATGTTACTCATGTTCTACTTTAAGGTTAGTGCATTGGTTAGACCAAAAGGTGTCACTAAGAACTCACACTAACCATATCTAGTCTTAAATACTATCTTTGGGATGTCGATACCCTAAAATCGCATCAATAGATCAATCTTAGAGAAGACACCAGGACCCTACATCTAGTTTAATAAATCATCAATTTATGGTAATGGATATTTATTTTGCACTGTTTCTTTATACATCTCTCTATAATCAATAAAGAGTTGAAGGTTTCCATCTTCGTGTACAAATTGTAAATTATATTGTAAAAAATATTGATCCCATAGGAATTCAAGACTTAAGATATTGTTTTTAAACACTTTATGTAACCAAAATTAAAAGAATCAGATAAGAAGAAGGATGATAATAGCAAGAAGAAATTTAATTTTGAGAACATAGAATGAGGATTAGAAATCATTGAATGAGAGCATCTAGGATCTAGGGCTTCATTTGTGACGTCTACAATAGATATATTGATTGTTTATTTAATCCAAATATCATGTGTTAAAGGAGAATAAATCCTAAATTTTTCTTGCACCTTCTTTTGAAACCCGCAAGGCATAAATCTATTATATTCTTAATAACCTATTCTCATAAGATTAAGTCAATTAAAATTCATTAAGTTTTGTGGCCATTCATAGAATTCCAGAAGGTCATCATGCCTATTCTTCTGATTTTAGATTTAACATCTTGATTGTCATATATTAGACTTCCACCTCTCGATCTAATCACCTAATATATGAGAATCATTACCAAAGTGCAAGCCTTAATGCCAAGCAGGCATTCAATTCACCAGATATTAAATTAACAGATAATATCCTCCATAAATAAATCAAAACCAAAACATCCACTACATTGGATGCATGCTACATTCTAAACCTTAGATCACAGGTTTAGCTCATTATGTTTATGATCAAATCTAAATAAAAAATAAGTTCATCTCAAACTCATCATAAACAAGATAATATAATTAAAAAAATAAAAAAAGAAAAGCTTACTGATTAAAAGCTTCAAAGGTGTCTTGAATGCTTTATGTAGCTCGTTGTCTCGCTTCTCGCTTCGTGCTCTTTACTTTTTCTTGCTCTCAAACCTCAATTCAAGCTCTAAGGATGCTTTAGAATACTTTAGGACGTTCCCAATAGTTTTTTATATAGATTTTCATAGGAGATTTGTACATAAAATCCATTTTGTGCATGAATTTGCACAACTAGGGATTCACACAATTTGAACCATGTGGCACCTAGATCCACACGGTTCAAACCATTTGGCCCCCCGGAATGCTTAGCTTGCTCCAAAAATTCATGTAATATTCCCCAAACGTGCCCTGAACCTTGTCGTAACTTTCTTAATATGTTCTGGACTGCTTCGATAATCATTTTTATTCCTTTAAAATATTCAAAATAATCAATTTAAAGATAGTCTTAGTCCTTGAGCTTTGAACTTCTCAAAACAAACACACGTTGCATCGAAATGAACAGACCAACTTCAACTAGATATAACTTTTGATTTGGGAGGTGTTACAGGAGCCACAACATATTAATGAAAAAAAATTTTCAAGCTCATCGATGTGATAACCTAGGCATGGCTCGGTTGAGCTCATTTTCTACGTCAAAATTTATTATTTTTGTATGATTTAGGGCTTTGAATTGAGCAAATTTTTCTGCTTTCACAAATTACATCAATTGTGATTGTTTATACAAAACTAAGCCTAATTATTTAAAATATGATTCAAATCATCTTCAACACTCAAATTCTCTATCTAAAATAAATAGTCTGAAAGTGATTAACAATCCCATGTGGATACACTAAGGTCAGTAAAACCTTTATCGATATAACTCATGGAGTGGCTTTTACAATTCTTCTAACTCTATTGGTGGCATCTATTAGTTCAATAAAAGAAAGGACAGGTGAATTAGGTTATAAAAATTATAATAGTTTGGGCAACTTCTTTACTCTACTCTTTTAATCATCTTGGTTCCAGTATCTCAGCAAAATTACAACTAGAGTTTTAGTTCTTTTCTAGATTCTAGCTTTGGGGATCTTTTCAACATACCCATAAGTAGACGATGAGTTTCACTCCGACTAATCACTACTTGTGTTGCACCTTCATCTTTGTCTCCAATATCAAACCAAGTAACTTAATACAACAAGAAGAATAAATAAAAACAAGTGGGGTATAAACTTTAGAGATTTATGCAAAGAAATTTTGCACAATAGCAAGCTCTTGAGAATTTGAAGAAGATGAAAAGTTGAAGTACTTAAAGTGAACTTGAAGTCTTGCTTGAAAGATCACTAATTGCACTCTTAAATGCTTGAAAGTAAGAAGGTTGTAGCTCAATAAATTCTCTTACTAACCCTCATAACTCTCCTTGATGTGCTTTAAATAGTAGTGGGGATAACTTTAACATTTGTGGGTTGGTGGCGTGTTGTAAATGCGAAACATTTCAAAATTTTTGACCACTACAACTCAAGTCACATCTGGAGTTGACTTTGACTACAACTTCACCCAAGTCCATACTGGAATTGGCTTGGCTTGTAACTTCAATTTTTTAATTGCTTGCAAAGAGCTTGTCTTCAACTTGCGCTCTCCAAGTTCCTTCTTAAGTCAACTTGGACTAGAGACTTCACCAAATTGCATGTGGAGTCGATTTGAGTCTTTACTTCACTTAATGTTGAATTTCAAGAACTCCAAATCGTCCTTATTCGACTTTCTTTTCTTCAAGTATTACTCCTAGGTTGACTTCATGTGAGTCTCAGAGTCTAGGTCAACTTTGAGTCCAACTTTACGCAATTCATATGATAAAGTTGACTTAGGTTGCGAATTCATTTTTCAACCCTTCAGTAAGATGGAGCTCCTGTCGGCTGATGCACTCCAAGTTGCATTATGAGTTGACTTTGAGCGACTTGAGGTGCAACTTCAGCCTGTCAAGCATCCACATTTTTCTCTCTATCTCCAAATAGCCATTCGAAGTCAATGTTAAAGTCGATTTAGGTATCGACTTGACTCAAGTCAATGTTGAAGTCAACTTAGCATTGCAACTTGACTTGTTTTTACTTGAATTTTAAAATTCTCAATTCGATTATTAAATCAAACTCGCTGGTATCCTTAGTATTCTCAAATTTAGCTGTTAATCATCAAAACTTGGGTAAACCTTGATTTGCAAATTAAGTAGCTAAGTTTACAGTCTCTCCTTTTTATGATTGACTAAAACAATTTGAGATTAACCTTTTTTTCGATATAAGCCATGCTTGTACACTTACAATTTGATTTCTTTGTTTCGCATTTGAGTAACACTAGTATTTGAATCTTTATATTTGATAAGTTCAACACATTTTCCGTATCAATTCAACTTCTTTTGGCATTATTTATCCATTATAGTACATTTTGGTTACTCAAAGACCTTTTAATAGGGTTATTCAATTATTATGATAAAAAAGTTAATTAATATATATACTCATTCAGTTTCACAATATATTCATTAAATAATATTATTATTCACTCAATATAAGAAAAATAGCACATTAAAGAACATGAAATGAGATATGTAATTCAAAGCGTCGTTACAAGTATGAAAACACTCATAAATTTTTAGAAGTGCCCTATATATATTTTACCATGTTCGTGAAAAAAATTCCTTTTACAAACACCTCAAAACCATTCCTCTCTCTTTTTTACAATCATCAAACTGGAATCATATGAATGCAATGGAGGTGTTGTAAAGCAAATGGGGTGATAGGGTAGGACATTTGGTCATGAGTGAATCGAAGAAGAGCATAAGCGGTGAAATTTTGGGTTCTTATTCTACTTTGGGGGATGAAACTTTAGACTTAGTAAAATAAGGATCTAAGTTGGGAATGCTATGGATGGTTTGTTGATGCCTTGTCTTAGAGGCAAGTTGGTGTGAAATATGTTTCATCTCTTGCTCTAACTTATCTTGTCTCTCATGCATTATCATGAGAGACATATTGATGGAACCCAACTCTTGGGTTAGCTTGTTCTACATGACTTGGAGATATTCTAGAATTGCAGGATGCACAAAATGAGTACCAGTAAGTTGTGAAAACCTATCTTGCACATGAGATGCATGTGGAGAATTTGATGTAGGAAAATGAGATGTAGGGGATTTATGAAATGCAAATGGAGATGGAGGGTGAGATGCAAATGATCTTGGGTTTAAAGCTCCCCCTATGATTGGGTTTCCTCTTCAAATACTCCTTAATGTTGTTCTCACCAAACTCTTGCATGTATTTGCTCTTGTCTAAACCTCTTAATATCAATCTTGATTCTGATGAGGGGAGCTTTGTTTATTGCATTTGCAAGCCTTAGTACTTCAAGTTGCTCTTATTCCATGTCAACCCCATAACTCTCCATAATTTTGATAATCCACATTCCTTAGGGTATAATTTCTATTCAGTTGTCCTTTATAAGTTCAAAGGCTTCCATGATCAACCTGGGTAGACTGATTCTTTTCTTGTTTACTAACTTCCATAAAATCTTGCCTTCTTAAGAATTTAGTTTATCTCTTTCACCTCCTTTGGTATTTATGCAATGAGCAACTAGAAGTTTAAATATTTTTTATTTTGAGGGCAAATCCATAAAGTGCTTGAATTTCATGCCTTCAACATATTTCCTACTTCTAGTTAACTAATTATATATACTAACCAATCTTAATCCCTCTAGAATGGGTTCTTCATCAAATGGAACTCCCAAATGTTACTTAGCTCATGTCTAGTTTTTCATCTAAAGATTCCATGTGCATGTCCTATTGTGATTTCTATGCTTTTGACATAGGTACTCGGTTCATCTACACTCCAAACATAATAGAATTACTGAGTAAGATCAGGATATATTCTTCGTTCCTCCTTTAAGAGTCTAGTCCACCCCTCATAGTCTAACAACTCCATTCCAAAGTCATATTCCCTTAAGAATTGAAAGTCGATAATCTTTAGCAGAAAGGTCTTCCTCTCACAAAAATGTCTATAGAAATGCCTATGTTGTGTTGGATTTCTAAACTATTCCATAGGTATTTCAATTACTTGTGTCCTTTGCATTTGAATATTTTTCTTGTTTCCAATTCTAACTTTGTCTTGACTATTAGATGACTCTTCTACTTCTCTAGGTTTGGAAGTAGACGGATTACCTTCCAAAAATTAAACTCGATGCCTAGATAAATGATAGAAGGTGGTTGCCTCTTTCTGTGGCCTCTTAGTGTGGTCATTTGCCTTCGAAGGAGCTCTCCCTCGGTATTTGATAGTGAGTGTGAGAAAGAGGTAGTTTGGAAGGTTTGCTTGAAACTCTCTTGAGTGCCACGGGTAGAAGATGTGATGATTATGGAAATCGAAGTGATTCGGATGGGTTTTTGAGTGGGAAATGAGAATCTAGACACTTGAGGTCTTTGGGAGAGTGAGAGAGCATAACTAGAAGTAGAAAATGAAAAAGAAATGAGTATAATCTTTTAAAAACACGAACCATTGTGCACCACTGGGTCAACTTTAAACCTTAAGTCGGGTTCGAAGTTAACTTTACTCGGCCCAAGTCAACTTTCTCTGTGCTGAGTCGACTTGACTCCCTGCCCATAGTCCGAATCTTTTCTCTAAAGCACTACCCTTCCCATTTGACATTGTTTTAGTCTTATTTATTTCTGCAAGCACAATCAAAACTAATGGTTTGAATATACCAATCATTACATGAGATTCATCATAGTATATACAATTAAGTATTCAAATCAATAAAATTATCATGCTTCTATGTCCATATTCCCATCTCTTTTCAAATTTAATAAAAGGATTTAATACTTAAAAGTTTGATGAATATATCTCCAATTTGATCCTTAGTTTTCATATACTCTAAGCAAATATTATGATTTTCTACATATTCTCTTATAAAGTGGTTCTTAACATCAAGTGTTCAGTTCTAGAATGTAACATTGGGTTTTTGTTAGATAAATAGCACTAATGTTATCACAGGTAATTGAGATGCCTCTTTATTCTAATCCATAGTCTCTTAAATGTTATCTCATACATAGTGATTAGGCATAACAATTACTTATAGCTACATACTCAGCTTTTGTAGTAGTTAGAATAATATTAGTTTGTTTTCTAGAAAACTATAATACCAATATGCTTTTGAGAATTGACATGTTTCATTGATGCTTTTTCTATCTACTTTATAACCAACAAAATTCGCATCGGAGTATCCTATCAAATCAAAAGTTGAACCTTTGGAATAACATAATCCTAATTTTATTGTGTCAATTAGATATTTGAAGATTCTATTAATATCTATAATATGAGTTTCCTTGGGATTAGATTGAAATCTTCAACACATGATACACTAAACAAAATGTCAGGTTGAGGGGAAGTTAAGTACAATAAAGATCTAATCATACTTCTAAATAAATGTTGATATACTATTTTACCTTTTCCATCCTTGTCCATTTCCATTGATGAACTCGTGGGTGTATTTGCTACTTTGTAATTTTGCATTAAGAACTTCTTGAACACTTCTTTGATGTATTTGAATTGACATATGAAGATTTCTTCTTTAAGGTAGCCATTCAAAAATGAATTTTTTACATCGCTTTCAAAAAACTTGAAACCCATATCTGATGTAAAAGCAAGTAATATGCATATGATTTCTAATTTAGCTACCAGGGCATATAATTCTTCAAAGACAATTCTTTCATCTTGTGAGTACCCCTTGGTTACCAATCTAGCATTATTTTTAACAACTAAACCATTTTCATCCAATTCATTTTCTAAATACCCATTTAATTCCAATTATGGGATGATATTTGGGTCTAGAAATAAGTTGTCATACTTTATTTTTTTCAAATTGATTAAGCCATGTTTCCATGGCTACTATCCAATTTTTATTACTAAAAGCTTGATCGATAGTATTTGGCTTAATCTTCAACACAAAAGCAGAATGTCTACATACATTTTGTCTTGAGCCTCTTGTTTTTACACCATTGTATATGTTTTAAATAACTTATTCAATTAAATAGTCTTGTCTAAATTTGAGATCTTTGGGGGGTTTATAAGAAACATTACCTTCATTTACCTCTTGACATATGGTGTATTTGGAAATGAATAATACTTTTGATAAAAAGTTATAGAGAGTAGAAGTTGTCAAATGATGTAATATAATAGAGGTAATGATGAATAGTAAATAATATAAAGTTCTAATAAAAAAATAATATAAAGTTAAAATAGATAGGTTAGTTGTGTGGATAGTTGTGTGGATAGTTGTGTAGACATGATTGAAAAGTAGAATAGTTGTATAGAAAAAGTAAAGAAATGATTAAAAAATATGATAGTTATAGAGAATGAAAAGTTTTAACTTGACAACTTTTACTCAGTAACAAACACACTCATAATTTGTAATCTTCTTTATCTTGCTTAAGCTCATCTATCACTTTCTTTTTCATTTTTAGCTTCTTAAACTCTTTTGACAAATTTTTTGCATCACTTAGCTCATCCTCCTTCTTTGGAGTTGTGTTAAACTAATAAAAGGTAACATATATCGACTCCTATACTATTCGAGTTCCTTTTTTGAATATTCTAAATATTTTGCTATTGGAGAAGTTACAAAGAAATATTGCTTCAATACTTTTAGAATCTAATTTTCCAAGGTTGTATTTACTATTATTCAACACATGCAATATATGATCAAAGGCGTAAAAATATGATATATTTAGTTTTCTACATTTCTATAGTTATATGTGGTCTTCTTTAAAAGTGAACTTATGGTAACATAGTATAATACATGATAAGCTGTGCTAACAGCTTCGCCTAAAATATCTTGGAAAATTTACTTTTATTTATTATAGTTCTAGTCATCTCTTGTATGGTTCATTGCTCTCTTAATTACTCCATTTTGTTGATGTGTGCTTGGTGCAAAAAATGTATGACATAGTCCTTTTTCATTACAAAACTCTATGAAACATTTATTCATAACCATGATCACTTCTAATATATATAATTGAAATTGGTTTCATTTTGCACCATTATTGAACATAGAGAAGACTCTTTTAGCTAATAGCATTACCCAAGTGAATCTTGAGTAATCATCGACAACAAGATATACAAATTTTTCTTCTAAAGCTCAAAGTATCAAACGGTCCATAAAGATCCATATGTAATAGCTCAAGTGGTCTTTATGTTAAACTTTATTTTTAGACGAAAATGATATTTTGATTTCTTGGATATTTGACATGAGTTACATATTTTTTTCATATTTGAGCTTTGGTAGTCCTTCCATCAAACTTATTTTCATATCTTTTGCCACTAAAAAGTATATATTCTCAATAAAAAATATTGCATCAAGATGATTAAAATATAACTTTATATTCTTTATTTTGTAGTTAATGAATATTCATTAGATTGTATTTGGATCCTTCAACAAAAGGAACCCCCTCTATAAATGCATTTGAAATATTATAAATGTTTCCCTTACTACAAGTTTTACCCTTTTTATTGTTACTAAATGCAATTGTTCCACCAATGTAAGACTTAAGTTCATGAAATAATGTCTTATTTTCTATCATGTGTCTTAAACATCCACTATCCATAAACTATATACTGTTTGTTTTGGCTCTAAGACACATTTGCAAAAATAATTGAAGTAAAACTTATCTTTTTGGTACCCATCTTTTGGGTCTATTTAAGTCAGTGTATATTTGTAGAAAAACTTGTTCGTGTCTAGGAAGTGCATATTCTAGACTCCTTGGTACCTAAATCAATTTGACTCATTTTAATGTAATTTCTTAACTTTATATTGGTAAATTTTGTGTCCAAATTTGTAATAAACATTACAAACCCCTTGAATCCTTTGGGGAGCACTCCAAATTCTTGTATGTTGCCAAATTGATCTTCTTACCCATGTAGTCCGTTATATCTTAGCTTGGCCTTTTGATGCAACAGATTTAGTTTGAAAATTTACCCATTTTTGTGTATTTACATTGCTGCACTCATCATGTTCAAATATTAAATATTCAAGTCTTCTTTTACTTGTTTGTATGGTCATCTTGAGGAACATTTGAACACTTTCCCTGATTTAGAGAATTTTGCTAATGGGTCATTTAGTAGTGTATTCTCTATCTTTAGTTTCTTTAGCCCACTAGTCAAACTTTTTGCTTCTTCAACAAGAGACTTGATTATGTTTGCTAGTTTACCATTTTATAATTATTGTTGAGTCATATTGTCCCTTCATATCAAAGTATTTGATGCCAAGCTTCTTTGTCTCATCATATAACAAATCATAGGTTTATTGCAATTCTTCTAGCATGAAAATTTCATATAATCATTTGAGGTAGAGTAAATTAATTAAGATATAGAAAGATAAGGTTTAGATGATACCTCCTCACTTTGTGTGAAGCTTATATCTACCATTTTTGTAGCCGTGAAACAATTGTGAGAGTTCTCTTCTTTATTTGTGCTATGCAACAGATTTTTGCACAATTCGTAGATTTTTAGTCTTCTATAGATGAGCTATTTGATGAAAACAAGTCTTCATTGATATACATCCCTCTGCATCTTCATTTTGGGGATTTTTCTTGAGTTGCTTCTCTCCTTTGTTGTCTATTTTTAGTCTTGCTCTCATATGTCCCACTGCCCTAGACTTGCAGCACTTGAGAGGATCCTTCTTCTTTCCTCTTTTGTTTCTTTTATTGTTGGTCTTGGAAGAATCTATATTCTTTTCTCTCCTTACAAAATTTTTAAATCTTCTGATGAGGAGAGAAATTTCTTCATCTTCATTTTATAGAGTAAAAGAAGTATCATCTATGCTTTGGTGAGTAGCTCTTAATACAAGAGTTTTCTTTTTCTTGTTATCATATTCTTTATTCTTCTTTATCATTTCATAAGACATCAATGAGTTGATGAGATCCTCTTGTTTAAGGGTGTTGGGATCTTTGGATTCTTCAATAACTATAAACTTTGATATCCAAGACTCCAGTAGAGTACACACAATTTTTATTACATATCTTAATTTAGAAATATCTTTTCCTAAGCCTTTAAGAGCATTAGGAATCTTCAAAAATCAAATAAACATCTTAGAGATGTTCTCAATTTCAAGAATTTTGAAACTTTCTTGCTCTTCAATAAGAATATTTTTTCTTCTCTCTTAGATTTCAGAAGTGTCCTCATAAATAGATGTTAGAGTATCTCATTTCTCCTTAGCAGTTTGACAAGATGACACTCAAAGATATTCTGCTTCAGTGAGACTACAAAATAATGTTTCAAGACTTTAGCATTAATCTTGACTATTCTTACCTTTTCCTCAGTCCAATCGAAAGCTTTCTTACTCTTAGGTAGATTAACGTCCTCTTAGACGACAATCGAAGGATCCATGTCTGTGCCATGATCAACTATTTTATTCTCAACTTCCAATAACTAAAATTATTTTTATCATATAGGGCAGATCTTGTGAAAGACTGATCCTTAATAAAAGTGGGAGTGGAAGTTGATTTAGTTGTCATAATATATAAATCTCTTTTGTTAATAACTCAAAGTTTGCTCTTATATCACTTGTTGGTCTCGAGTTTTGGTTTAGACCAATAGGGGAGGGATGAATTGAGTTATTAATATTTTTTAGCTAATCAAAATTTAATCCCTAGTAAGTTTAATTCCCTTGAATAAAACATAGAGAGCCAGTAGAAAAGTAAGAGATGGAATAAATGCACAAACATAAAGAACACATAAAATTATAGTGGTTCGAAAAAATTTTCTACTCCACTCTTTTAAGTACAAACTCCTTCATACCTTGGGTTCTACTATTTTAGTGGACTTATAACTAGAGCCTTAGTTCTTTTTTAGATTCTAGCTTTAAGTGGGCCCTTACAACAAACACACAAATAGACAACAATTCTCATTCCAACTGATCACTACTTATGTTATACCTTGGCTTTAGTCTCTAATGCCAAGCTAAGTAACTTAATAAAACAAGAAAAATGAACAAAATAAGTGAGTATAAACTTTATAGATTTGTGTAAAGCAATTTTTGCACAACAGTAAACTATTGAGAATTTGTGGAAGATAAGAAGTTGAAGCACTCGTAGTGAACTTGAGAGTCTTACTTAAAGGATCACTAATTGCCCTCTTCAATTCTTGAAAGTAGGATGGTTGTAGTTGAATAACTTCTCTTACTAATCCTCATAACTCCCCTTCATGTGCCTTAAATAGTTGCTGGAAAAATTTGAAAGTTAGAGGGTTAACGGCACACATTAAATGAGCTAACATACAAAAATTTTTGACCATTATGACTCAAGTCACATTGGAAGTCAAATTCTACTGTGACTTCACTCAAGTCCAATATTGGAGTTGAATTAGGTTGCACTCTCCTAGTTCCATCTTAAATCAAGTTTGACTCGGAACTTCACCCAAGTCGCATGTGCAATCGATTTGAGCTTCGACTTCCTTATATGTTGAATTTCAAGAACTTCAAATCTTCCTTATTTTGACTTTATTTTCTCCAAGTCTTGCTCCTTGGTTCATTTTATGTGAGATTGACCCAAGGCACATATAGAGCTAACTTGGGGGTGCAACTTCGGTTCTGGTAGTTAGCTAAATTCCATCTTCCTTCCATAAAAACTTCAAGTCTTAGAGTCTGGGTTGACTTTGAGTTTGACTTTACCCAAGTTACATAACAAAGTCAACTTTGGTTACGACTTCATTTTTCCACCTTCAGAAAGATAGAGCTTCAACTGCTTGATGCACTCTAAGTCGCATTTTGAGTCAACTTTATCTTGGGACTTCACCCAAGTTGCAAGCTAAGTTAATTTAGAGTATGACTTCAGTCTATCAAGTGTCCACATTTTTCTCTTGTATCTAAAAAGCCATTGAAGTTGGTGCTGAAGTCAACTTGACCGAAGTCGATGCTAAAGTCAACTTGACTTATTTTTACTTGGATTTTAAGATTCTCACTTCAATCATTAAATCAAACTTTTTATTTATTCTTAATATTCTCAAATTTAATTATTAATCATCAAAACTTGGATAAATCTTGATTTGCAAATTAACTAATTGAGTTCACACGATCAAAGCCTACATTCAACCTGATACTAAATTCTACTTCTCGCTCTAGAGGAAAACCTAATAATTCTCTTAGTAACACACTAGGAAATTCTAAGACAATAGGTATGCTCTCTACTTGCCTAGTCTCTGGTTCTACATCTATAGCTAACACTAGAAATGCAATAAAACCTTATTGAATTAAGCATCCCACCTTCAAAGATTAGATCAACTTCGGAATCTTACATTATGGACTCCCGGTGAAGATAAATGGTGAGGAGTTCTTAGGCTTGATCACAAACTAATTCTTTTTGCAATATATTATTGCATCCATTTAGTTAACCAATCCATACAAAGTATATTGTCGAGACTGCGGGTGTTTAATATAATCAAATTTGTGAAGAAATTTTTGTTCTCAATAATTACCAGGTAGTTCAAACATATTTCAGTTACTGTACATACTGCTCTTAAAGAAGTGAGCACCTTTATTACTAATTCACAGGGGTTGAATATAAATGAATCTTTATTGCAAATGCAAAGGAGACAAAGGAGCATGTGGCATCAAGATCAAATAATACATATGCTAAATTTTAGTAAACTAATAACTCTCTTGATAATAAATATCTAAATTAATTAAGATACTTCTAAAAAGATAATAATTTAACAATTAAGTGATCCTAAAGAGTTACCTATGATTACCACATGTGTAGTTTATATTTCCCAACAAACTTTACCTAAATATGAGTTGCAGCCTATGGCCTCTAATTACTATGAAATAATTGCTACTAGGCCTAATGAGGAGGTTAATATTGGGTTGTCTAGTGGGGCCTCATTCTATCTCTTGTCATGTGTAGGTGTAAATTGGCTTGTTGGGATAACTCGTTGTTACTACTATTGATGAGCTAATATATTCGTTAGCTAAGGTCCTCCAATCTAAAGATGAGGGAACATAGGATGTCTTTGACCCTACTACTAATAATGATGACAAAAGACCCAAGCATTAGGGTATTTGGTTCGTATATGATTGACCTCTCCATAACCAAATTTTTGACAACTTTGGGTCATTTCTATGTAATTTCTACAATTTAAGTTTCAATAAGAGGCTTCTTATAGCCTTGGAATTCTCCTTTCTTGTTCTATCCTAAACCCCTTTTTCACTCCTAAGATTTTGGCTAACCCTTCCACTTCTTGCTCCACACTATGAGTCATGTCCAAAATCACTTTATATCATTAATTTGGGTCACTGATATTTTTGCTCGAATCAAAGCTAGACTCCTTCGTGAAATTTGTGTGTCTTTTCTAACATATCAATTTTCATCCACGACACGAACTGAGACAAGGAGCTAAATCAAAGATCATATTCCATGATCATCATCTTGCCTAAAGAATGGAACTCTGCAGATCTCTGCACTATCTTGCCATCAGGGATATAATACTAGAAGAATTGATGTAGAAACTAGGCCCACGTCAAGAGCTCCTCACCTCTATTAGGCAACTTTTGCCGCTTTGAGTCTCACCACTATTCAATGTCACCCTCCAATAAGTAAATAGTATAGTGCACCTTCTCCTCCTTAATGCACTTAAGACACTCAAAAATCTTCTCCAATTGTTTGATCCAATTTGAGGCAACTTTATAATCCACTACTCCAAAGAATTTAGGTGGCCACATGCGCAAAAATGCCTTTTAGTGATTCCTTTCTCTTCTCTTCTTGCTCAACATCTATTAAAAATAAAGGGTTAACTATAACTTGAATCCCTTTGTCATCACTTAGTATTCTAGTAGATGGTCTAACCAGCTGAAAATGTAGTCCTCAAAGTTGTGTTCCATTCATAACCCAAGCTTAACTATTGGTGCCTAGCTAAATGGAGTAGGATTTGGCATTCAATCTATCACGAGCTACCTTACCTGCTAAATCTCCTCTAGCATCTCCTAGTGAAGCTCCTACTACATCTCATGTAACAAATGCATTGTACCATAAATCTAGTTAACATAGGGTTTCTTATCATATCCTCCATTATAGGTTATTGGATCCAACTTTATTAGTAACCTCATTTGCAAGTGCCACTAGATCTGAAACTTCTCCTGTAATAGATGCACAAGATCAAACATTATTAATTGCAACTAGGGGTAGGAATCGGGGCAGGTCGGGACGGGTCAGGGTGTGCCCAACCCTGACCCTAACTTTCAAAAATCTAGTTTGACCCTTATTTGTTTCCGGGTCGGGACAAGATTGGTTTAACCTTTACTTTTTTATACTAGGTCTTGGGACAAAATTCGAGCCAGGACCGGTCGGTTTCGGGACGAAGGGTCGGGTAAAAACTACGGATCAAGTAACAAATTTTTGAGAATTTATGAACCTATCAAGTATAAAAACAAATCTATATTAAATTTAACTACTATATGCTTCAATCTATTATTAAT
>JAXCLR010046613.1:0-17593 GCA_035584095.1 Annona squamosa | reverse complement strand
TTTACTCCAACCCGGTTGGCTTAGGGTTTGGGTTCACTCCAACCCGGTATAACCCGACCCGAGTTGCACCCCTAGTGAAGAATCAAGTGTTAGAAGAAGCGGACAGTGAGCAGAAGTAGAGGTCGAGATGTGTGTGATGCGAGCATGAGGAAAAAGCTGGAGCCACGCAACATTTGCAAGCCCCCGGTCAAGTCTAGCTTCCACACGCTGGGTACCCCTACGATGATTAGACCACGTCATGGGCGCCCCCACAAAACCGAGATCCTGGAGATTGCAACTGTCCATTGAATTACGAAGCAGCTCCATCTGGGCTTGAGACCGGGTTCGCATGCTGTTATATTCATTTGGCCCCACCACTTCGTTGAAATCTCCCATCACAAGTCATGAGAAATTTGACCCGTCGCCCAATTGATTGAGAATTTGCCAGCTTTGATGGCGGCAGTGAGTTTTTGGGTGACCATAAAACCCAGTGAATTGTCACCCCATAAAGTCAACATGAATATGATGAGTAGAGAAATTGCGCACAGAAACAAGATGATCATTATTCCAAAAAAGAGTTAGCCCCCCCTCCTTGCCAAGGGATCCACCACAAAACAGGAGTCAAACCGGAGTTTTCGTCTAATGGCTTCCATCTCCTTAGTAAACCGCTTGGTTTCGCAGAGGAATACCAGCTTAGGAACTTGTTTCTTGATTAAATCAAGGAGGCATCGAACTGCGCGTGGGTTCCCAAGCCCACGACAGTTCCAAGTGAGGAGGGCATTTCCATCCAGCAACTCTTGCGTGGGCATTTTCTCAACAAAATTTAACTACGCACTTTCGTTATAGAGTGGAGTGCCTGCCTGACTATACGGCAGGCCTTATGGAGTTCTCATGAGCCAAACCCATTTACATGTTTTTTTTATTTTCTAAAAATACTAAAATAGTCTTGATATTTGAAATTAAAAAATATGCACCTGTCCAAAAATGATAAAATTTTGTATATAAATTAAATGCATTTAAAATAATAATTTTATTAAAAAATTACTTTTATACTCATAACTTCTGCCTTTACTTCCTAATGTACCTGTAATATTATTATATTTGTTCTGTATCATTTTTAGATGAAGCATGGACAAGTGTGCTATTAAAATAAATGATTCTAAATCTAATGAGTAAATAAAAATTTGATGCATTTTCCTTATATTTAATCTTATTATTTTAAAACTTATTTGCTAGCTAAAATATGCGCGTAAATATACATCAAAGGTGCTTACTTAAGAATGTCAGAAAATTTTATCAAAAACAAAAGGGTTGTTCGGCAATAAAAGTATATTTTAAAACATTTTTGCCTGCATATGCATAAAATGGATCATAATAAGCAAATGTTAAATTAGTTCAAAAGAACTAAGTTCCTTGAATAGAATATCTATTATCATTACTAAGATAGCTTTTTCAATTCTTAATACAGCTTTTTTTCATTAAATTTATTAAATTTATGACATTTACAATATACATCCATTCAAGCTTCTTTTTTTTTATTACATCAATTGCAAGGGGTGAGGGTTGAACCCTCAACCCATTCAAGCTTCTTTAATCAGTGTTTATTGTGAATGGAATCTCAAAGTTCATCTAAACTATGCTGCCGTGCGCTCTATTCAGATCACAATTTAAAATTATTCAAATTAATTAAAAATGTTGGCATTCTTTTTATCTCGATTGAAAAATTGTTCGATGCCACTTGGGCCGTAGGCCAGTTGGTACGCATCATTGCCATTGTGGCAGACGCGGTTTCAAAACACCAAGTGGCTAGTTTGTGGGGATTTTATTCCCCTTAACTTGTTGATGGTAACTCTTGTTTATCTGTTAATATTTGAGAGCTTATATTATCTGCATCTTAAGAATCTTAAGAAAAGATGGTTAGAATTATTTTAAAGCTTGATTGTAAAGATTAGATGAGATACAAGGTGTGCTTGGGAATTAGTAAAATTTTTTATGAAAAGTTGTAAAGAGTAGAAATTATTAAATGATGTGATATGATAGGAGTAATGATAAGGAATAAATAAGATAAAGTTGAAATAGATAAGTTAATTGTGTTGTTAGTTCTGTAAAAATGATTGAAAAATAAGGTAGTTGTCTAGAAAAATGTGAAAAATGATTAAAAATATGGTAGTTGTGTAGAGGGAAAAGTTTTAGATTGAAAAGTAGGTTAATTGTATAGAAAAATGTGAAAAATAATTAAAAAATGTAATATTTGTGGAGAATGAAAAGTTTTAGATGGAAAAGTTTTAACTTGACAACTTTTACTTAATAACAAATACACCCCTATTGTAAAAAGTGTTCCGGTCAAAAAATAATAATTTGTTCCGTGAAATTAAACATGTATATTTTTCCGATTTGATTCTTAGATTAATAATTAATTTTGGATCAGATAAAGCATTATTGTTTGAATTCCACCATGACCAGGCCGCCTGTTCGTGTAAGCCACAAGTATATTATTGGACGTTTTCTTTTTCCAATGAGTACTGATCAGGTGCTCAGGTGCTGACATGTGAGCACTGAAAACGACGTTGAATTAAAAAATTTATAAAAAATAATATGATATAATAAGGATAATAATGAAAAATGAAAAATAAAGTTAAAATAAATAAGTTAGTTGTACATATAGTTGTGAAGAAATAATTAAAAAATAGAATAGTTTGTATAGAAATATGTAAAAATAATAATTATTATAGAGAGTAAAAAATTTTAAATTGAAAATTTTTAATTTATATATTTTTTTTTCTAAACAAACACACCCGGTGTATGTCGTGGGCTGGGCTGCTTCTCCCTTCCTCCTCATTTACTCTTTTCTGGCAGTTCAGTTGGGTTGGAACAGTTGAAGACGACAGTTGCCCCTCTGAAATTCTAGAATCGTTATTTATATATCATGGGGTATTATATTTTTCTTAAAGTTGCCCCCGCTGATTCGAATTTATTGCTCCCATTAGTCAAAATTTATTGTCCATTAGCCTTACGTTCTTTGGTGGATGGCATCTAATTAAATGTGGTGTCATTGATAATCAAACTAATTAGCATCTAATAAATAAAAGATGCGTGTTTTTAGTTTATAGAATTAACTCTTAGAGCTTTAAATTTTATTAACTAGTCAAATAGAGATAGTTTAAGCTTCTTTTCTCAACACCCCTAGTTTGTTGCTTCTTATTTCCATTTTAGAAATTTCATGTTTATCGCCTAAGATTTTAGTTTTAGAAATTTGATTGATGCCCACCTAAGTCTAGATTAGATTCTCCTTTCTTTGTTGTGCCATGATTATATACGATCACTTTGTTTATAGGCTCCTCATACAATTTTTTTTTAATTTTTTTTTTGTCTTCACAAATGTATTTTTCAAAGTGTACTTAATCCATATATCAAGTTTTATTATTTTATAATTTTTCTACATGTTTATTTTTATTTTTTAAAAACTAAGTTTTTTAAGGGGGTGAAATTGATTGAAATACCTCTAAAAGTGATATTTTAAAAAATAAAAAAGAAATATGTAAAATTAGTATGAAATAATAAAAATTAATATATTGGTTAATATAATTTTTAACACACGATTATGAATAAACTCAAAAAATAACAAACAAAAAATAGATATTGTATACCATTTGAAAATTTTGAAAACCTTCTTTGTATAACACCATTCAAAAGGCATTCTATTTTTTCTCTTTTATATTTGAATTTTATAAAGAGATAAATTTATAGCTATTTGTTTAAATCTTTAATTGAAATTAAACTTATTAAATATTAAATCTACTTATTATATGATATTCATTCAGGAGTCTTCTGGCTACTCCATATACCCTCCAACTAATTGAATGGTCCGTGAATTGTTAATATAAGCTGGCGTCTTGATTTCGCATTTTATTTTTGTTTTTATTTTTTGAGAACTTATAGATCTGTCAATTCTTTCGGATGTGCATGTTCTAGTCACAATGTGGCCATAAAATGGGGACTCATTCAGTTGTTCTCTTTTTATAATAAGAAACACTTGTTGGAATAAGTATAGAACCCATCTCCTACAATGAACGAATATAGAACCATTTCAAAATATGAGTACCACATCGAGGACAAAAATTTCCCTTGTAGCATGAATATTTCCCTCCAAAAATCCCCTTCGCACCAAATATCTAAAGTTCTTACTTGCATCTAATTAGGGGTGTTAAGGTATCAGGTTAGATAGGTTGGAATTTGATCTTATTCATAATCTATTCCGTTTATTAACTCATATAAAAATATCAACTCTAATTTATTTACAACTTATTTAATAAATAAGTTGGTAGGTTGTTAAGGAATTGTACAGTGAATGGCCTCAAGGCTTAGACTATGATAGACTTTAATCTCACAAAAGAGACAAAAATGTGTTTTTAAGGCAAGAAAAATGGAAGCAGCAAAGTAACTGGAAAATAAAATTAGGACAATAGTGTAAAAATGAAAATTAAGTGACAGGAGGAAGACTTAGCCAGGAAAAATAACTAAGGGATTTATATTTATATATACATATAACTTTAATAGGTTGAATGGATTAAACAAATTACTAAACAGGTCAACGAATTATAAAATTTCAACTCTAACTTATTTATTTAATTAAATGGTTAAATGTATTGAGGGATCATAAATAATTTATTCAAAAATCTCAACCCAAATCCATTTATAACCGAGTTAAATGAGCGAGTTGCGGATTGACCATAATTATTAACACCTCTACATCTGACAAATGAAAGCTAAAAAATAAAATGAATGAAATGTGTTACTTTCATTCAGGGGTAATTTGGTCATTTATAAATACAAAACTAGCCAAAAGAGCTCTATTTGCTGCTTAACTAACATATCATCTGATTTTGAGGATATTTGAAATTAATGATATACTTAATAGATATATATGAAAGATTTTAAACTCGATGATTATGTTTATAATTAAGGGAAAATGTCGTGGTTATATTAAAAAAATAAAAAATATATGCTGGGCGATGCTCTAGATCATATTTCCCCTTTATTTGTTTTTCATAAATGTTCTCAATTTTGGATCTTATCCGTACGAATTACGACAACATCATCGGTGATACCGAACTAATGAATATTATTAATTTGCAATAATATCGTCGTTGATATCAAACTAATGAATGTGATTAATTAGCAACAATCGCTAATTAATTTATCTGTAATAGGCCTGGAAGGCAAGCGTGCCGTGCATGCAAAAAACGGTGGGACACGCTCGATGAAAGCAGTCATGTCATGTGAGCGAGATGAAAAGCTGACTGCAGTATTGAAACGTAAAAGCTGTAAAGGGGAAGCAGTTTCTGGGGAACACACGCGTGTACCTCCACTCTTTCCATAAACTTTGTTATCAGTCGCAGGTTGTGATTTGCTTAAGGGTGCGTTTGGGAAGTTATAAAACTTTTGATGAAAAGTTTTGTATGTAAAAGTTGTCAAATCAGTAGAAAATGATGTGATATTGTAGGGATAATGATGAGGAATAAAGAGAATAAATTTAAAATAAATAGGTTAGTTGTACGTGTAGAAATGATTGAAAAGTAGGGTTGTTGTATAGAAATATGTGTAAAAAATAATTAAAAAAAGAGTAGTTATGGAGAGTGAAAAGTTTTAGATTGAAAAGTTTTAACTTGACAACTTTTCTAAATTGCCAAACACACCCTAAAACTTTTTGAGCTGTGAGGAGTTACGTATTATGACAGGCGTAACCATGAAAAGCAAAGACCATCAAATTAAAATACATAAGATAATTACACGGATAGTTGTTGCAGAGAAATGATTGAAAAACAGATAATGATATTGAAATGTTGGAAGAAATAATTAAAAAATATCGTAATTATAAAAAGTAAAAAGTTTTAAAATGAAAAATTTTATATCAACAGCTTTTCATAATTGCCAAATGCACCCTGCATATTCATAATATATCATGGTTATCTTTAAAAACGATTTCATATTACTCTTTTCAATTTTAAAATCTTGATGTTCGATGGAAAATACAATTTATTCATTGTATTTAATGTCATTTGTTTTAAATTTTATCGAAATTGGATATGTTTATGACCAAAATTGTTAGAAATATATATTCATGTATAAATTATGAAAAATATTTAAATCCAATTACATATGCATTAAAATATAATAACAATTTATAGAATCATTTATTTATATCGTAATAATATTTTGGACGTGTTTAGTATTTGATAAAACTTTTAAATAAATTTTTTTATACAAAACTTTTTAAAACAGGAGAAGTAATATGATACAATAAAAGTAATGATGATGAATAAAGTAAATAAAATTAAAATAAATATAGTAATTGCATGAGGGGTTGTGGAGAAATGAATGATAAAGTTAAAATAAATATAAATGTGAAAAAACGAATGAAAGTAGGGTAGTTGTATAAAAAGATGTGAAAAAATGATTATAAAATAAAATAGTTGTGGAAAATAAAAGTTTTAAATTAACAAGTTTATGCGAATGTCAATCCAAAATATATATTTAAAAATTATCTTGATTTTATCATCGTCATTTGAAGTAATTAATTAATTTTTTAAAAATTATTTTCAAAAATTTTTGGCATTTTAATGCATAGCAATCTTTTACTTTTTAAGATTGTGTTCAACAATAAGTAAAAGTTGTCAAGCTACAACTTTTTGCTCTCAATAATTACCCTATTTTAATCATTTTTCTCATTTTCCTATATATAATTTACTTTTCAATCATTTTTACATAATTATTCATACAGTTAATCTATCTATTTTAACTTTATTCTCTTTAATTTTCATCATTACTCCTACCATATCATATCATTTTCTTTAGTTCAGAAACTTTTATACTGAAACTTTTTATCCAAAAGTCTTATCATTTTCCAAACATACCATAAATTTCTAATACAATTGTTTCTACTTTCAATATAATTTTTCATATCCTAATAAATAACAATTTTTCATCTTATTCCATTCACATTCCACCATTCCAAATAGTACCTTAGAATATTCTAAATAATTTCTAAACAAAAATACTAACGTCTTGAACTGTTTTTAAACCAACATAACTAACTTCAACCAGAGGGGTGATCGTGTGCGGCCAACTGCATGAGGGTCCTACAAAACCAGCTGTGGAACCCATTTTTTTGATATTTTTATAAACATGTACAATTAGATATATTTAATCTAAAAACCAAATTTTACCATTTTTGGAAGCATTTAAGTATTTTTATTTTTAAATACAGTGGCATGTTTGTAATTTTCTATCTACTTTATATGTTTATAAAAAAAAACTTTTAAAAATAATTAAGGTTGGATCACCCCTCCTTCAACTAATCCTTTATTCACTAGGCTCCACAAATCCCAAGACAAATGCTACCCACCGAGGGTTGAACCTTGGTCACCTGTCACACAAGCCAGAATGTGAACCAAAGCCTCCGGTCAGTGGTCACTAAACATAGCAATTTTAAAGAAACACCATTTACGAATGTTATTGAAAATAATCAGTAATTAAGAAATGATTTATAAGCAAATTAATGCTGGTAAATAACGTTTAACTCACTTTAACAATAATCAGCCAAAAAGGCGTGCAAAATTATGCAAAACTTCCCACTCATTTTTACCATTAAACAGGAGTCAAATTTTCTGGGTTTATAAATTTACAAGAACACCATCATACTCTTAGCCAGTTAAAATTTTCGATAGTGGACGATTAATTTCTTCTCAAATCTCTTTTAACCGGCTCCATGATACGAACATGGGAGGGACAGTCCATGTGCTTAAAATTCTGATAAAGCATTATTCAGGCTGGATTATAGAGATTTGGAACTCCCCAAAAGTTCGGTCGTCAGTCCTACGCACAAATCATTCAATTGGCTGGATCCCTCTGCACCATCTATTGTGCCCATAATTCGGTGACGAAAAGTGGGAAAGAGGGGTCCAGCAAAGGAGGATTGGGTGATGGGTGTCTGTCTTCGAGAAACATGGGGCATGCAGCATCTGCCCACAGGATTTAGTGTGTCAGCACCAGCAGATACATCTCCATTGCAACATGGACAGACCATGGAAGCAATCTTGAAGGGACTAGTTTGATTCCAAGCAATTATCAAAACTGGTTTGAGCCAATGACATCAATATTAAATATTTATGAATTATTTTAGATTATTCAAATGTTAATAAATTTTAGTAGTCATAACTTCTAAGACCATTTGTTTAGGGTACTTGTGTGAAAAAGCGCGTGGAACAAGCGTCAAAGAATAGCATCAAACACCCCGTCTTCAAACACCAATAGTTGCACAAAAATGAGCCTCACATGATTATACAATTATAATCTATTTCATCCATTATATTTAAAATAATATATTCTATTACAATATTAATTTTCATCCCAATCGGATATGTGTTTGGACCCCATTTAAAAATGTTACAAATTCAATTAATAAAATAATTTTGTGTAACTAAACCGTCTAAAGTATAATTTATATATGGATAAATTGTTCTATAAAATTTCATTATATTTTAACATGCAGGAGGCCCATTTTTTGGGCAACTATACCGCCATTCCAATACAGTTGCCGGAGCAACTCTCTATAAATATATATAGAGTTATATTCAAGTGCAGCGCCGCTATATCGTAATTAGTGTTAAATGGGTTCCACATCATCATAAAATTATAATCTACTCCACCATTATATTTAGAATAATGTCTTATATTACTATATCATTTTTCATCCCAATCAGATATGTGTATAAATTTCATCTAAAAATGGTACAAATTCAATATAATAAATAATTTGATGTAAATAACAACTTTAAAGTAATTTTTTCAGCCATCACACCGAAACAACGATACATTTGTCTAAAAAAGAACCTTACACATATTAAAATACAATGAAACTTTATACAATCATTTATTCACATGTAAATTTTATATCAAATGGTTTACATGTTAAAAAATTCATTTTAAAATTATTATTTACATCACACCATTTTATTATATTGAATTTTCCCTATTTTCATGTGGGGTCCATACACATATTTGATTGAGATGAAAATTGATATAGTAATAGAAAATATTATTCTAAATATAATAGGTGGAATAAATTATAATTTTATCATCATATGAGGCCTATTTCAGTGCCACTGCACCTGAAAAATTCTCATATATATATATATATATAGTATGGACGAAGGCTAATGCCCTAGTCCAATTTTGAACCTAGATCTCTTACATGTGTAGATATACTAGTGTTAACTAGCTGGTCATCCAGATGTTCACTTCCAATACTTTTTTATCGAAAGAAAAATTCAATTTTTTTTTCCGGAGATTCGCATCTTTGGCAAGTTGAGCTCCACCATTGTGGAGCACCAGCACAAAATATGAATCTAAGGGTGAGAAAACGATTTTTTTGAAAAAAACAATACACATAAAGGTCAAGAAGACCAAAATTGTGAGCCAATCAGCACACAAAATTCAATTTCCATGATCAAAGGCCATCTCGTATTTTCCTTGGGCAATAGAATTTGATGGACAAAGAGTGCTGGAAACAGAAAATGACGGGAAATTCCTTGCGAGCATAAATTCCCATTGTGGCTCACTGTGTTCTCAGGGCCTTGATCCAATCAATTTCTAGTCTGAAGTCTCCAGGACCAGATCTTGCACCAGGAGAACCACCTTCAGCATTAACAGATAAAGACATCCCAACAATTCGTGATGGGTTCATTTCCAAATTTGCATCGATGACATTTCCTCTCCATGTAGGTAAATATTGCTCAAGAGGAATCTGATACAATCACAGAGATAATTATCAGGTATTGATAGTCAAAATGCTAAAAACAGCATTTACAAGCATTAAACCATGTGAAGTTCAGAAGAGAATTCTGTCTGCATTGTCCTAAAGACCTACAATATTCATTGAGGGAAGTTGGTAATCTTTTTGCTTGATGAAGGGAACAAATTTGGGGCTACTTTACAAAGCTTTTGAGTAGAGCAATAAATTGACTAATCAGTTAGAAGCTATCATCGGCAGGTGTCTGCTCAAGCAATCAAGCTTCTGCTACAATTTTAATGGTTATCAACACCAACCATGACACATAAATGAATAAACCTCATTGAACGTTATTTAATGTTAGCTTTGATAAGGATTGACCATTGTCATCTGACAATCATGAATCTCATTTACATAGAATTCACATTGTGCCATCTTTGTTTCAATTATGCTGTTATAGATTGCAAATCTTACTGAATGAAAAACAGCCTGAAGTTCATGAGGATCAGATGTCATTATCATCCATGCGTGATGACAACTCAGCTTCCATGTATAATATAGTTGAGGAAATCAATAAAGGGTACAGAACTTGCCTTTGCAATGTACCAGTTATCTTTTGGCACAAGAACAAAAGCCTGCCATGAATTGTCGTCCTGTTGTCCAGGTGAATTCACCCAATTCTCTGTGTATATCTGCAACCCATTTACTCCAGTAATTAGCTATCATAAAAAAGATCCAATTCTGCAAAATGGTGTATGCTGAAGATGCCTGTGTTGATGAATTGCAACGTTTCAAATGAAATATGGCCAGGACCATTGTCATTTATTTTCTTCCCCTTAGTTTTATGAGCAGTATGGAGAGAAACTTACCGTAGATATATAGCATCTCCCATCTCCTCTAAGCTTCAAGGCTATTGTATCATACGAATCCAAGTCAATGAAGCCACCAAACTGTACCAAAAACAATAAAATGAGATTTAAATGAAATGAGGCTGCTGAGCAGTTTGATAAGAGTACGGCTTAAAATGTCGGCAGCTACTGGTAAATGATGCTAAGGAACCAAATAAATGTTCAATACCCAAGCCCAATTTGCATAAATTGAAGGTAATGCTAATGCACATGTTGACTATGACCCAAAAATGCCACCTTTTTGGACCGCATTCCACAAAAGCCACTCCTATCTATCCTCCACCTTGAGCCCTCAGATACATCTGATGAGAGGTTGCCAGAAAAAATCCCTTTCAAATGGAAAAGATAATCATGAGCACCAAAACAAAGCATCCACTTAGAGGTGACAAACCACGTGAAAGAAAAGGTAGGAGATCCACATTAACTCCATGAAGCCTTTTTTGGCTGTGTAATGCTGAAAGGAAAGGAGTCCCTTAATTGGATGTAAGCCCTTAGTTACAGCATTTAAACTTCTTTTCTGTCTTTTAAAAATGAAACAAAAGAGGAGAGTGGATATTGATATCCAACTGTCTCCACAAGTCTTGTGTCGCACATGGATGCAATGCATCCTGTTTACTTCATTATTCCCCGTCATCTTCTGTCCCATGCTACAAGGTTTCTCAGCCCCCTTGTTGAAGCGATAGTAAGAAACAGATACCAAGAAATTTCTAATTATCAATCCACTATTGTAAAATCTGATAGATGCTCCTATTTATAGCTATTAATAGAGCAAAAAGAAAGACGTAAATAAATCCTAATGCAGTACTAATTCTAATCGGATGCAGATTGATAAAATCCTAAATGAAAGATACAATGTAGACAGTAGACTGTCTATTAACCAAATATCTCCCATAATCTAATCAAATACAGACTGATAAAATCCAAACTAAAATATATGTTTTAGACTGTCTATTTACTAAATTACCCCAATCCCAAAGCTAATCAAATGTCCAATTTCTAATATAATAAGCCTGAAATATATAAATCCTGAATTGCATGTGAGGCATGATCACATTCGATATCAATTCACTCTTTACGTTATCACTGTTGCATAGCAGCCAACTGCTGCACCAGCGTGGAGTAAGAATTTCCAAAGCAGGCATTACATAATGCATGAACACTAAAAGCATCATAATGATTTGCAAAAAGTTAACATTTGTACTATTGTATACCATTTAGTCCATTGCAACCAGGTTTGATCTCCAAGGATGCTGATGACAAACCTGATCAATGACAGAAAAGCAAAAGAAACTAATTAATGGCATTTCCAGCAAACGAAAAATAGTATGCAGGTAGTTTAGTTTGAGTTCAGAAGTTTGAAAATATAATATTGCCAGCAAAATGAAATGAAACAGTACGCCAGTATTCCATCCACCTGACAGAAACACATTGTTTATGCTCCGGGAAAGAGCTGCCGCTTAAGTGACCAAGACAACCCTATCTGCAATACAGTGACCCACTATTTCACTGGTGATGCTGGATTGGTGCACCCTGATGGACCTAACATTTCCATTTGCATAAATAAAGAATTGACTTTCTTGCTTGAATGATCTCTCCAGAACAACAGCAAATTTAAAATCCAAGCCAAAGACAATAGTTGATTTCAAACCAAGACCCAAGATGGGAAAAGGAAGCCAATTGCAGAAACCGACCAAGAATGCAAATGAAGTACGAGGACAATCACTACAACAAATTTTACTTTTTCCAACAAACGGTTTGGTTGGTTTGGGCTTGAAAGCGATGTTGTTAAAACCGGATCGAGCCGGCCGGTTGAACCGGTTCAACTGGCAACTGGCAGTCAGCTCGATCCGATTTAACCGATTCCAATCCATGTGAATCTAGCTGCTGCGAACCGGTTGAACCGTTGCTCTGACCAGTTTTTGAATTGGACGATCAAACCAGTTCAATGGATAAAAAAACCAAGCTCCCTCCTCCCACCATTTCCCTCCCAAAGTTTCCGCCAAAAGCCCCAAAGCACCCTTCTTTTTCCGCCATTTCCTTTCCAAATCTGCTGCCTAAGTTACCTGCTACAGTGCTTCTTTCCCAATCGTCTCTACTTCAACAGTTCACACTTCCACTACATCTACCGATTTTCGATCCCCCTTCACCACCACTCACCTATTATCCCCATACCTCGCTTGTCCATGCCACAGCTCACCCGTCGTTGCCGCAACTCATCAGCTGTTCTGCTCTTCCACACTTCCACTATGCCAGAACTGTTTTGCTGTTGTCGCTGTAGCTATTTCATTACCACAGCTAGAGTATTGTAAGGTAGATTTTCTGATGTCCTTTTTTCTTTGCTTTTCTCCAGTAGTTTAGATTTTCTTGCATCGTTGATGATGATAACTCCAAAGGCTTGTTTCTCAAAACATTCACAATAGCCACTTGAAAGCTTTCGCCTTTGCCGAGCTTGAGAGCTTGTGTTGCTACGATCCTCCCTTGGATGTCTGAGCTTCCTCTTGCCAAAGTAGGATTTTTAATTTCTTTACAAATTTTAAATTATTTTGTCAAAAATTTATGATTATTGATGATTAACAGGAAAGCTTTTTGCAAGAAGCTCACTTAACGTGAATTAGGGAGCAAACCTTGCCAAATGTTTTGTAGATTCCTGTGCAAACATCACAGAAAAATGCTGATATTATCTGTTGGGATTGGCCATGAGACATCATTTCTCATAGTTTTTGAAAATCATATTTATTTTGTTGATTTGGAGCTAAAATGTTTGCCTCATTGGCTTTACTAGATGATGACCTATGAGATGAACCATTCCCTCACAAAGACGTCCATCTACACTTTGTAAGCTAAAATTCCATCTTTTTTCAATTATATTCATTGCTTTATTGAAACTAGTCAAAACTAGTCTTGGCTTAATGTAATTGATTATTTGATTATGCCATTCCTGAAAATAAATGGTAAATGCTATTTTCTATCTAAGTGATTGTATGATTGAAAATGTAAATGATTCAATAGCTAGTTACTTAATTATATGACTAAGATTATTCTCTTTTTTTTTTTTTCCTTTTGCTTTCAAGTATATCAATTTTTAAAGATCAAAATCGTGATCTAATGCACAAATATAATGCACAAAACAAAGGTAAGTACAATATTTTTTAACTTATGAATTCATTATATATTTTATATAGAATGCTTATACACCAGTTCAATCTGATTCTTAGAAACTGTTGAACCGGTTGAACCAGAACCAATCCTTTGACCGGTTCGTTAACAGGTTCAATTTTGACAAGATTCTTGAAAGTCACTGCAACAATGTTTTATGCAACAATGTTTTTTTTTTGCTAAAGTCATTGCTAATATCCTTTTGCGTAGCTTGCCACCCTAACTTCCAAAAGCAATAGCAACCAAAAAATGTTTCGCTGCTAAAATGGTTGCCAAAAGTCACATTTTTCGTAGTGAACATTTCCCTAAAGAAAGAATTGAATGAAGGATAATAGAATAATTTTCTAGGTTTGCAACAAGAGTTTGCTTGAGAAGCCCAGAAGGAGAATGAAAAATAGGCGACCAACAAATGCCCAAGAAACTCCAGTTAGACTAGAGAAGCCCCCGCAGCAAGATGAACAGATGTCTGAATAACTGAAAATAAATCTCAATAGGAGAGAAACACAAGCCAGGAAGAAAGTATCTATAGGAGCTTTTCACAGAGGAAAACATGGCTGATTTAACTGAAAGAAGGAAAATTTCAAGCATCTTATGGGCATATTTGGCAACACACAAAACTTTTCAACATAAAACTTTTTTAATCTAAAATCTTTCTCTTTTCACAACTATCATATTGTTTAATTATTTCTTCACATCTTCCTATACAACTACCCTGCTTTTTAATTATTTCTACACAACTACCTATGCAAATTACCTATCTATTTTAACTTAATTCTCTTTATTCTTCATCATTACCTCCATCATATCGCATTATTTTCTCTAATTTCAAAAAATTTTACACAAAAACTTTTCATTAAAAGTTTTATCACTTCCCAAACGCATCCTATATATTAAAGGCAGCATCCTTATGCTACATGGTAGATTCACAGCCCTGATTAGAAACCTCTATGCCCTTTCATAAATAGAATGATTCTGAGCATTTACTCCACTTAGGGTCTGTTTAAGCCCCTTTTCTTTTTATTCTTCTTTTTTATTCCATATGCTTAACCTTTTTTCATCTATCGATATCATTTACCTTGCTAAGAAGTTTGGTTTTTCTCCTAAACATTACCACCAAAACCATCTACACTCCCATTCTTCGGATTTTGCTTATGAAAAACTAAAGCTTCTAGCCTTCTACAGCACTAAAGCTTCAAGCCTTCTACAGTAAAACACAAAAAGGAATCAATCTCAATGGCAAATCAATTTCACTATTCTGCTGCAGCTTCGTCAAGGACTTCATCCTTCACCTCCCCTTTGCAAGACGAAGCAACTGGCTAAAAGTATATAGCTCTCAACTCAATGCATCTGTTTATGTTATTCAGGACTTCATAGGAATAACATTCTGTTAATGATTTGAATTTGTCGCTTCAGAACTTCAACCCAAGAAAATGCATACACATTTCTTGACATGCTTCACTTCCTGATTTTTCAAATAATTTACAGTAGAAAACAGATAACAAAGTAGGACAAGGAATGGAATACATGGCACAGAATAATTAAGTAGGATGACGAATAGAAAACATGGCACAGAAGGTACTTGCAGACACCCTAGTTCATGCATCCTCTTGATCTACCAGCAAAACCACTCACATACATGAGGAAACAGAAAATATTCAAGTAAATGAACGACTTGAGTCAAATTGCCATTTTTCGGTATAATCAAGGAAAGGGACCAACATTGATGATGTTTCCTGGTGCTTATAGGTATCAAAATCAACCTCTAACGGCAGTTATTACTATCTTATTACAAGTTGAGGTAAAGTATCAAATCTCTATCTCATGGAGACCAAGAAAAATACCCTTCGGTAATTTTCACTTTAATGAACTAATAATCAATTTCTTAAACAGCCAAAGTATTTAGAAGACAGAAACCGTGACCTGTATTTTACCTCCGTATTCAGAATCCGAATACAAGTGCCACCTTTTCAGCTCTTCTTTTGAATTGAAATTGAACACGAACTTTTCACTTGGAGGCATCAAGTCCTCAATGTTCCAGGTGAGAGCTGCAGGTTAAATGCCAAATGAAACACTGGCAAATGCTCTATAAAAGCAAATATGGAAGAAACTGCCCTTGGTTCTGAGGAATTGTTTTCTTAGGTGAGGATGTAAGCCTAAAACTAAAACATGCAGCAGATAAAGTTCCTCCAACTCCCAAGAGTGGCGCTTCCACAAGAAACAGATGAATGACAGGATACAGGAATCTTTGATATGAAAGAACCAGAAGTTTTGAAGAGAAGAAATGTGAGACATCTTAAACCAAGTTCATTTGCTCATCCATGTGCCACATCAGCAATGGCTTTGATCATTTGCAAGTAATTCACGCCAATATATACAAAAGATTCAAGCAGATCATATTTCCCACAAGTCAGTCAAATCCCCATATTCTCCCAATTGTTACTCATCACATCACGCAAGTGCCAACCAAGGGAGGAAAAACACGTCCGTCCAGCTGGTCGGGATGATTGACTTGCGAAAGAACTGCAAATTTCAAATATTCCAGGAGCTGCTCTGTAGGAATGAAATAGAGTGAAATACCCAAAACTTCAAACTCCGAATTGATGCAAATAAACATTTATCCTCATAAATTTGTGTCTTCTAACCATCCTTATTTCTGAAAAAAAAAAATATATGTACGGCCGAAAAAAAATCCAAAAAAAAAAAAATGCTTCTGTTGCCGTAGCATGGAAAGAGTCGAATAAGATGCTCAATGCCAATTCCCATGCGAAAGCAATTAGGAATATGAATCCAAGCACATAAATTAAGCAGAAAATTATTCACTAAAAGCCCAACCAATTAATTGGGAAATAGAAAAACTAGAAAAGAAGTGTCCACTTCAGAAAAAGGAATTGGGTCACCAAACCAGAGAAATGGAGCAGTTCTTTCAGAATACCTTTCTTTCTTTCTTTTTTTTTTTGATGTAAAGAATACCTTTCTTCGTTGCATTAAGAGAAGCTTGCCAGAGAGCTCGAAATCTCGACATAGTGTAGTTCAGTTGCCCCGGATGATTACGAACAGCTCTACAGATCTATTAGAAAAGGCAACTCCATATCCCCGCGAAAAATACCCAGAAACTGATCCGAAAGAACCAACGGCGGCAAGCTCAGTTGCTCGGAACGCCGGATTCTCCTCCTCTCCAGTAACTTCCACGTCCTCACGCGTGCCTAGATATACGCGTGTCGGCAAACAAATTTGGAAGGGGTGGCTGTAAAATGAAAATCGAACCTTTAATTAAAAGTTTTAAATAATATAGGATAAGTGATCTTAACATTTTTACGTTCGGTTTTTAATTATATTAACCTATGTAACCTTTTCTTTCTATGAAAATTTTTGACTTTGACCTAATGTTCCAAATAAAGTGCAGATAGCTGTAATCGAATTCAAACCATTTCCATTCTACACATTTATATATATTTATGTTAACTACATAATCATCCAAATGATGACTAAAAAAATTTTTATTTTTTATGTGTGGGAAGTGATAAAATTCTTTAATGAAAATTTTTTTGTATAAAAGTTTTTTAAATAGCAAAAAATAATATCATATCATATGGGCAATAAGGAAAAATGAAGAGAATAAAGTCAAAATAAATATCATAATTATATAGAAATAATTGAAAAGTAAGATGATTATATAAAAATATGAAAAAATAATTAAAAATATTAATAGAATTGAAAAGTTAGTTTGAACAAAAAGTTTTTAATGTAAAAATTTTTTAAA
>JAXCLR010046349.1:0-17627 GCA_035584095.1 Annona squamosa | reverse complement strand
GTACAACTCAATCTAATTAACTTGATTTGACTGCAAGGAGAACGAGTAAACTTCCACGCATTCCAATAGATCCAAAATAACTGAATCGGACGAAAGGAACTTCAATCAACATAAATAAACAACAATCCGTTAACGTCATTTACATTCGAACGACAACGGATGACCTTAAATGAATTCAAATCGAAACAAAAGAATTGAGTTGGTTATAATGAAGTTTGATTCTTTAGAAGTGAGTATAACTCAATCGAATTGACTTGATTTGATTGTTAGAACGAGTAAACTTTAATGCATTCAAATAGATCCAAAACAACTGAATCGGACGAAACAAACTTCAATCAACAAGAATTAACAACAATCCAATGATGTCGTTTACATTCGAACGACAACAGATGACCTCAAATCAATTCAAATCGAATCAAATGAATTGTGTTGGATAGAATGAACTTTGATTCTTTAGAATCGAGTAGAACTCAATCTAGTTGACTTCATTTGACTGTAAGGAGAACGAGTTAACTTTAACGCATTCCAAAAGATCTAGAACAACTGAATCAGACGAAACGAGCTTCAATCAACAAGCATTAACAACAATCCGTTGATGTCGTTTACATTCGAACGACAACGGATGACCTCAAATCAATACAAATAGAATCAAATGAATTGCGTTGGATAGTATGAACTATGATTGTTTAGAATTAAGACAACTCAATCTAATTGACTTGATTTGACTGTAAGGAGAACGAGTAAACTTTAACGCATTCCAATAGATCCAAAACAACTGAATCGGACGAAACGAACTTCAATCGACAAGAATTAACAACAATCCGTTGATCTCATTTACATTCGAACGGCAACGGATGACCTCAAATCAATTCAAATCGAATCAAATGAATTGCGTTGGATAGAATGAACTTTGATTCTTTAGAATTGAGTACAACTCAATCTAATTGACTTCATTTGACTGTCAGGAGAACGAGTAAACTTTAACGCATTCCAATAGATCCAAAACAACTGAATCCGACGAAACGAACTTCAATCAACAAGAATTAACAATAATCTCTTGATTTTGTTTACATTTGAACGACAACAGACGACCTTAAAGGAATTGAAATCGAATCAAATGATTGGAGTTGGTTAGAATGAAGTTTGATTGTTTAGAATTGAGTACAACTGAATCAAATTGACATGATTTGACAGGAAGGAGAACGAGTAAACTTGAACGCATTCCAATAGATCCAAAACAACTGAATCCGACGAAACGAACTTCAATCAACAAGAATTAACAACAATCCATTGATTTCGTTTACATTCGAACAACAACGGATGACCTTAAAGGAATTCAAAACGAATCAAATGAATTGCGTTGGATAGAATGAACATCGATTGTTTGGATTTGATTACAACTCAATCTAATTGACTTGTTTTGACTGTAAGGAGAGCGAGTAAACCTTAAGGGATTCCAATAGATCCAAAACAACTAAATTGGACGAAAGGAACTTCAATCAACAAGAATTAACAAGAATCCACTGATGTCGTTTACATTCAAACGACAACGGATGACCTCAAATCAATTCAAATCGAATTAGATGATTTGCGTTGGATAGAATGAACTTTTATTGTTTAAAATTGAGTTGAACTCAATCTAATTGACATCATTTGACTGTAAGGAGAACGATCAAACTTCCACGCATTCCAATAGATCCGAAACAATTGAATCGGACGAAAGGAACTTTAATCAACAAGAATTAACAACAATCCCTTGATTTCATTTACATTCGAACGACAACGGATGACCATAAATTAATTCAAATCGAATCAAAAGAATTGAGTTGGTTAGAATGAAGTTTGATTGTTTAGAATTGAGTATAACTCAATCGAATTGACTTGATTTGACTGTCAGGAGAACGAGTAAACTTTAACGCATTCAAATAGATCTAAAACAATTGAATCGCACGACATGAACTTCAATCAACAAGAATTAACAACAATCCAATGGTGTCGTTTACATTCGAACGATAACGGATGACCGTAAATGAATTCAAATCGAATCAAAAGAATTGAGTTGGTTAGAATGAAGTTTGATTGTTTAGAATTGAGTACAACTCAATCTAATTAACTTCATTTGACTGTAAGGAGAACGAGTAAGTTTTAACGCATTCCAGTAGATCCCAAACAACTGAATCAGACGAGTGGAACTTCAATCAAGAAGAATTAACAACAATCCCATGATTTCGTTTACATTCAAACGACAACGGATGACCTTAAAGGAATTCAAATCAAATCAAATGAATTGAGTTGGATAGAATGAACTTTGATTGCTTAGAATTGATTACAACTAAATCAAATTGACATGATTTGACTGGAAGGAGAACGAGTGAACTTTAACGCATTCCAAACAACTGAATCGGACGAAACCAACTTCAATCAACAAGAATTAACAACAATCCATTGATGTCGTTTACATTTAGACGACAACGAATGACCTCAAATCAATTCAAATCGAATCAAATAAATTGCGTTGGATAGAATGAACTTTTATTGTTTAGAATTGAGTTCAACTCAATCTAATTGACATCATTTGATTGTAAAGAGAATGATTAAACTTCCACGCATTCAAATAGGTATAAAACAATTGAATCGGACGAAAGGAACTTCAATCAACAAGAATTAACAACCATTTCTTGATTTCGTTTACATTCGAACGACAACCGATGACCTTAAATGAATTCAAATCGAATCAAAAGATTGAGTTGGTTAGAATGAAGTTTGATTTTTTAGAATTAAGTATAACTCACTCTAATTGACATGATTTTACGGTAAGGAGAACGAGTAAACTTTAACGCTTTCAAATAGATCTAAAACAACTGAATCGGATGAAAGGAACTTCAATCAACAAGAATTAACAACAATCCATTAATTTCATTTATATTCGAACAACAACGGATGACCTTAAATCAATTCAAATCGAATCAAATGAATTGCGCTGAATAGAATGAACTTTTATTGTTTAGAATTGTGTACAACTCAATCTAATTAACTTGATTTGACTGTAAAGAGAACCAGTAAACTTCCACGCATTCCATAGATCCAAAACAACTGAATCGGATGAAAGAAACTTCAATCAACAAGAATTAACAATAATCCCTTGATTTCATTTACATTCGAAAGACAACGGATGACCTTAAATGAATTCAAATCGAATTAAAAGAATTGCAATGAATAAAGTGAGCTTTGATTGTTTAGAATTGAATACAACTCAATCTAATTGACTTTATTTGACTGTAAGGAGAAGGTGTAAACTTTAACGCATTCCAATAGATCCAAAATAAGTGAATCGGATGAAAGAAACTTCAATCAACAAGAATTAACAACAATCCATTGATATCATTTATATTCGAACGACAACGGATGACCTCAAATCAATTCAAATTGATTCAAATGAATTGCGTTGGATAGAATGAACTTTGATTGTTTAGAATTGAGTACAACACAATCTAATTAATTTGATTCGACTATAAGGAGAACGAGTAAACTTCCACCCATTCCAATAGATCCAAAACAACAGAATCAGACGAAAGGAACTTCAATCAACAAGAATTAATAACAACCCCTTGATTTCGTTTACATTTGAATTGAGTTGGATAGAATGAAATTCGATTGTTCAGAATTGAGTAGAACTCAAAGTAATTGACTTGATTTCACTATAAGGAGAACAAGTAAACATTAAAGTACTCTAATACATCGAAAACAACTGAATCGGACGAAAGGAACTTATATCAACAAGAATTAACAGCAATCCCTTGATTTCGTTAACATTCAAAGGACAACGAATGATCTTAAAGGAATTCAGTTCGAATCAAATGAATTTAGTTGTTTAAAATTGAGTACAACTCTATCTAATTGACTTCATTTGACTGTAAGAAGAACGAGTAAACTTTAACGCATTCCAATAGATCCAAAACAACAGAATCGTACGAAAGGAACTTATATCAACAAGAATTAACAGCAATCCCTTGATTTCGTTAACATTCGAAGGACAAAGAATGATCTTAAAGGAATTCAGATCAAATTAAATGAATTGAGTTGTTTAGAATGAAGTTTTATCGTTTAGAATTGAGTATAACTCTATCTAATTAACTTGATTTAACTGTAAGGAGAACGAGTAAACTTTAACGCATTCAAATAGGTACAAAACAATTGAATCGGACGAAAGGAACTTCAATCAACAAGAATTAACAACAATCCATTGATATCATTTATATTCGAACGACAACGGATGACCTCAAATCAATTCAAATCGATTCAAATGAATTGCGTTGGATAGAATGAACTTTGATTGTTTAGAATTGAGTACAACTCAATCTAATTAATTTGATTCGACTGTAAGGAGAACGAGTAAACTTCCACCCATTCCAATAGATCCAAAACAACAGAATTGAACGAAAGGAACTTCAATCAACAAGAATTAATAACAATCCCTTGATTTCATTTACATTTGAATTGAGTTGGATAGAATGAAATTCAATTGTTTAGAATTGAGTAGAAATCAATGTAATTGACTTGATTTCACTATAAGGAGAATGAGTAAACATTAAAGCACTCCAAAACATCCAAAACAACTGAATCGGACGAAAGGAACTTATATCAACAAGAATTGACAGCAATCCCTTGATTTCGTTAACATTCGAAGACCAACGAATGATCTTAAAGGAATTCAGATCGAATCAAATGAATTGAGTTGTTTAGAATGAAGTTTGATTGTTTAGAATTGAGTACAACTCTATCTAATTAACTTGATTTGACTGTAAGGAGAACGAGTAAACTTTAACGCATTCAAATACGTACAAAACAATTGAATCGGACGAAAGGAACTTCAATCAACAAGAATTAACAACAATCCCTTGATTTCGTTTACAATTGAACGACAATGGATGACCTTAACGGAATTCAAATCTAATCAAATGAATTGAGTTAGTTAGAATGAAGTTTGATTGTTTAGAATTGAGTACAACTCAATCTAATTGACTTCATTTGATTGTAAGGAGAACGAGTAAACTTTAACGCATTCCAATAGATCCAAAACAACAAAATCGGATGAAAGAAACTTTAATCAACAAGAATTAATAGCAATCCCTTGATTTCGTTTACATTTGAATTGAGTTGGATAGAATGAAATTTGATTGTTTAGAATTGAGTAGAACTCAATGTAATTGACTTGATTTGACTATTAGGAGAACGACTAAACATTAACGCACTCTAATACATCCAAAACAACTGAATCGGACGAAAGGAACTTGTATCAATAAGAATTGACAGCAATCTCTTGATTTCGTTAACATTCGAAGGACAACGAATGACCTTAAAGGAATTCAAATCGAATCAAATGAATGGTGTAGGATAGAATGGACTTCAATTGTTTATATTTGATTACAACTCAATCTAATTGACTTGATTTGACTGTAAAGAGATCGAGTAACCTTTAAGGCATTCCAATAGGTTCAAAACAATTGAATCAGACAAAAGGAATTTCAATCAACAAGAATTAACAACAATCCATTGATTTCGTTTACATTCGAACGAAAATGGATGACCTTAAATGAATTCGAATCGAATCAAATAAATTACGTTGGATAGAATTAACATTTATTGTTTAGAATTAAGTATAACTCAATCTAATTAACTTGATTTGACTATAAGGAGAACGAGTAAACTTTCACGCATTCCAATAAATCCAAAACAATTGAATCGGACGAAAGGAACTTCAATCAACAAAAATTAACAACAATCCGGTGATTTCATCTACTTTCTAACAATAATGGATGACCTTAAAGAAATTAAAATCGAATCAAATGAATTGAGTAGAATAGAATGAACTTTGATTGCTTAGAATTGATTACAACTCAATCTGATTGACTTGATTTGACTGGAAGGAAAACGAGTAAACTTTAACACATTCTAATAGATCCAAAACAAGTGAATCGGATGAAAGGAACTTCAATCAACAAGAATAAACAACAATCCCTTGATTTCGTTAACATTCGATCGACAACGGATGAACTTAAAGGAATTCAAATCGAATCAAATGAATTGAATTGGATACAATGAACTTTGATTGTTTAGAATTGAGTACAACTTTATCTAATTGACTTGATTTGACTGTATGGAGAACAAGTAAACTTTAACGCATTCCAATAGATATAAAACAACTGAATCGGACTAAAGGAACTTTAGTCAACAAGAATTAACAACAATCCTTCAATTTCATTTAAATTTGAAAGACAACGGATGACCTTAAAGGAATTCAAATCAATCAAATGAATTGAGTTGGTTAGAATGAACTTTGATTGTTTGGAATGGATTACAACTCAATCTAATTGACTTTAATTGACTTGTTTTGACTGTAAGGAGAACGATTAAACTTTAAGGCATTCCAATAGATCCAAAACAATTGAATCGGACGAAAGGAACATCAATCAATAAGAATTAACAATAATCCCTCGATTTTGTTTACAATCGAACGACAACGGATGATCTTAAAGGAATTCAAATTGAATCAGACGAATTGCCTTGCATAGAGTGAACTTTAATTGTTTAGAATTGTGTACAACTCAATCTAATTAACTTGATTTGATTAGAAGGAGAACGAGTAAACTTTAACGCATTCCAATAGATCCAAAACAACTGAATCAGACGAAAAGAACTTCAATGAACAAGAATTAACAACAATCCGTTGATGTCGTTTACATTCGAACGACAACGGATGACCTCAAATCAATTCAAATCGAATCAAATGAATTGCACTGGATAGAATGAACTTTGATTGTTTAGAATTGAGTACAACTCAATCTAATTGACTTGATTTGACTGTCAGGAGAACGAGTAAACTTTAAGGCATTCCAATAGATCCAAAATAACTGAATCGACCATGGAACTTCAATAAAAAAGAATTAATAACTATCCCTTGATTTCGTTTACATTCAAATTGAGTTAAATAGAACGAAATTTGATTGTTTATAATTAAGTATCACTCAATGTAATTGACTTGATTTGATTGTAAGGAGAACGAGTAAACTTTAACGCATTCCAAAAGATCTAAAACAACTGAATCGGATGAAAGGAACTTCAATCAACTAGAATTAACAACAATCTCTTCATTTCGTTTACATTCGAACGACAATGGATGACCTTAAAGGAATTCAAATCGAATCAAATGAATTGAATTGGATACAACGAACTTTCATTGTTTAGGATTGATTACTACTCAATCTAATTGACTTGATTTGACTGTCAGGAGAACGAGTAAACTTTAAGGCATTCCAATAGATCCAAAACAACTGAATCAGACGAAAGGAACATCAATCAATAAGAATTAACAATAATCCCTTGATTTCGTTTACAAACGATCGACAACAGATGACCTTAAAGGAATAAAAATCGAATCAAATAAATTGAAATGGATACAATGAACTTTCATTGTTTAGGATTGATTACAACTCAATCTAATTGACTTGATTTGATTGTAAGAAGAAAGAGTAAACTTTAACGCATTCCAATAGATCCAAAACAACTGAATCGGACAAAAGGAACTTCAATCAACTAGAATTAACAACAATCTCTTCATTTCGTTTACATTCGAACGACAATGGATGACCTTAAAGAAATTCAAATCGAATAAAATCAATTGAATTGGATACAATGAACTTTGATTGTTTAGAATTATTACTACTCAATCTAATTGACTTGATTTGACTGTCAGGAGAATGAGTAAACTTTAAGGCATTCCAATAGATCCAAAACAACTGAATCAGATGGAAGGAACTTCAATCAACAAGAATTAATAACAATCCCTTGATTTTTTTTACATTCGAATTGTGTTATATAGAACGAAATTTGATTGTTTAGAATTGAGTATCACTCAATGTAATTGACTTGATTTGACTGTAAGGTGGACGAGTAAACTTTAATGCATTCCAAAATATCCGAAACAACTGAATCGGACGAAAGGAACTTCAATCAACTAGAATTAACAACAATCTCTTCATTTTGTTTACATTCAATCGACAACGGATGACCTTAAAGGAATTCAAATCGAATCAAATGAATTGAGTTGGACAGAATGAACATCGATTGTTTGGAATGGAATACAAGTCAATCTAATTGACCTGATTTGACTGTAAGGAGAACGAGTAAACTTTAAGGCATTCCAATAGAACAAAATAACTGAATCGGACGAAAGAAACTTCAATAAAAAAGAATTAACAACAATCACTTGATTTCGTTTACATTCGAATGACAACGAATGACCTTAAAGGAATTCAAATCAAATTAAATGAATTGAATTGGATACAATGAACTTTGATTGTTTAGAATTGAGTACAACTCCATCTAATTGACTTGATTTGACTGTAAGGAGAACGAGTAAACTTTAACGCATTCTAAAAGATCCAAAACAACTGTATCGGACGAATGGAACTTCAATCAAGAAGAATTTACAATAATCCCTTGATTTCGTTTACATTCGAACGACAACGGATGACCTTAAAAGAATTCAAATCGAATCAAATGAATTGAATTGGATACAATGAACTTCGATTGTTTAGGATTGATTACAACTCAATGTAATTGACTTAGTTTGACTGCAAGGAGAACGAGTAAACTTTAACGGATTCTAATTGATCCAAAACAACTGAATCGGACGAAAGGAACTTCAATCAACAAGAATTAACAACAATCCATTGATTTCGTTTACATTTGAACGACAACGAATGACCTTAATGGAATTCAAATCTAACCAAATGAATTGAATTGGATACAATGAACTTTGATTGTTTAGAATTGATTATAACTAAATCTAATTGACTTCATTTGACTGTAAGGAGAATGAGTAAACTTTGAGGCATTCCAATAGATCCAAAACAACTGAATCGGACGAAAGGAACTTCAATAAAAAAGAATTAACATTAATCCCTTGATTTTGATTACAATCGAACGACAACGGATGACCTTAAAGGAATTCAAATCGAATCAAATGAATTGAATTGGATACAATGAACTTTGATTGTTTAGGAATGATTACAACTCAATCTAATTGACTTGATTTGACTGTAAGGAGAACGAGTAAACTTTAACGCATTCCAATAGATCCAAAACAACTGAATTGGACGAAAGGAACTTCAATCAACTAGAATTAACAACAATCTCTTCATTTCGTTTATATTCGAACGACAACGGATGACGTTAAAGGAATTCAAATCGAATCAAATGAATTTAATTGGATATACTGAACTTTGATTGTTTAGGGTAGATTACAACTCAATCTAATTGACTTGATTTGACTATCAGGAAAACGAGTAAACTTTAAGGCATTCCAATAAATCCAAAATAACTGAATTGGATGGAAGGAACTTCAATCAACAAGAATTAATAACAATCCCTTCATTTCGTTTACATTCGAATTGAGTTAGATAGAACGAAATTTGATTGTTTAGAATTGAGTATCACTCCACGTAATTGACTTGATTTAATTGTAAGGAGAACGAGTAAACTTTAACGCATTCCAAAAGATCCAAAACAACTGAATCGGACGAAAGGAAATTCAATCAACTAGAATTAACAACAATCTCTTCAATTCATTTACATTCGATCAACAACGGATGACCTTAAAGGAATTTGAATCGAATCAAATGAATTGAGTTGGATAGAATGAACATCGATTGTTTAGAATTGATTACAACTCAATCCAATTGGCTTGATTTGACTGTCAGGAGAACGAGTAAACTTTAAGGCATTTCAATAGGTCCAAAACAACTATATTGGACGAAAGGAATTTCAATCAATAAGAATTTACAATAATCCCTTGATTTCGTTTGCATTCGAACGATAACGGATGACCTTAATGGAATTCAAATCGAATCAAATGAATTGAATTGGATACAAGGAACTTTGATTGTTTAGGATTGATTGCAACTCAATCTAATTGACACGATTTGACTGGAAGGAGAACGAGTAAACTTTAACACATTCCAATAGATCCAAAACAACTTCATCGGTCGAAAGGAACTTCAATCAACAAGAATTAACAATAATCCCTTGATTTCGTTTACATTCGAACGACAACAGATGACCTTAAGGGAATTCAAATCGAACCAGATGAATTGAATTGGATAGAATGAACCACAGTTGTTTGCAATTGATTACAACTCAATCTAATAGACTTGATTTGACTGGAAGGAGAATGAGTAAACTTTAACGCATTCAAATAGATCCAAAAAACTGAACCGAACGAAGGGAACCTCAATCAAAAAGAATTAACAACAATCCATTGATTTCGTTTACTTTTGAACGACAACGGATGACCTTAAATGAATTCAAATCGAATCAAATAAATTGCGTTGGATAGAATGAACTTTTATTGTTTAGAATTGAGTACAACTCAATTTAATTAATATGATTTGACTGTAAGGAGAACGACTAAACTTCCCTGCATCCCAATAGATCCCAAACAACTCAATCGGACGAAAGGAACTTCAATCAACAATCCCTTGATTTCGTTTACATTCGAAGGCACAACGGATGACCTTAAAGGAATTCAAATCAAATCAAATGAATTGAGTAGGATAGAATGAACTTCGATTGTTTAGAATTGATTACAACTCAATGTAATTGACTCGATTTGACTGTAACGAGAACGAGTAAACTTTAACGCATTCCAATAAATCCAAAACAATTTAATCGGACGAAAAAAACTTCAATCAATAAGAATTAACATTAATCCCTTGATTTCGTTTACATTCGAACGACGACGGATGACCTTAAAGGAATTCAAATCGAATCAAATGAATTGAGTTGGATAGAATGAACTTCGATTGTTTAGAATTGATTACAACTCATTCTAATTGGCTTTATTTGACTGTAAGGAGAACGAGTAATCTTTAACGCATTCCAATAGATCCAAAACAAATAAATCAGACGAAAGGAACTTCAATAAACAAGAATTAACAACAATCCCTTGATTTCGTTTACATTCGAACGACCACGGATGACCGAAAAGGAATTCAAATCGAATCAAATGAATTGAGTTGGATAGAAAGAACTTCGATGTTTTAGACTTGATTACAACTAAATGTAATTGACTTGATTTGACTGTAATGAGAACGAGTAAATTTTAACGCATTCCAATAGATCGAAAAAAACTGAATCGGAAGAAAGGAACCTTAATCAACAAAAATTAACAATAATCCCGTGATTTCGTCTACTTTCTAGCGACAACGGTTGACCTTAAAGAATTCAAATCAAATCTAATGAACTGAGTTGAATAGAATGAACTTTGATTGTTTGGAATTGATTACAACTCAATCTGATTGACTGAATTTGACTGAAAGGAGAACGAGTAAACTTTAACACATTCCAATAGATCCAAAACAACTGCATCAGTCGAAAGGAACTTCAATCAACAAGAATTAACAATAATCCCTTGATTTCGTTTACATTCGAACGATCATAGATGACCTTAAGGGAATTCAAATCAAACCAAATGAATTGAATTGGATAGAATGAACATCGTTTGTTTGGAATTGATTACAACTCAATCTAATTGACATGATTCCACTAGAAGGAGAACGAGTAAACTTTAACGCATTCCAATAGATCCAAAAAAATTGAACCAGACGAAAGGAACCTCAATTAAAAAGAATTGACAACAATCCATTGATTTCATTTACATTCTAACGACAACGGATGACCTTAAATGAATTTAAATCGAATCAAATAAATTGCGTTGGATAGAATGAACTATTATTGTTTAGAATTGAGTACAACTCAATTTAATTAACTTGATTTGACTGTAAGGAGAACGAGTAAACTTCCCCACATCCCAATAGTTCCAAAACAACTCAATCGGACGATAGGAACTTCAATCAACAAGAGTTAACTACAATCCCTTGATTTCGTTTACATTCGAAGGCACAATGGATCACCTTAAAGGAATTCAAATCAAATCAAATGAATTGAGCTGGATAGAATGAACTTCGATCGTTTAGAATTGATTACAACTCAATATAATTGACTTGATTTGACTGCAACGAGAACGAGTAAACTTTAACAAAATCCAATAGATCCAAAATAACTGAATCGGACGAATGGAACTTCCATCAACAAGAATTAACAATAATCCCTTGATTTCATTTACATTCGAACGACGACGGATGACCTTAAAGGAATTCAAATCGAATCAAATGAATTGCGTTGGATAGAATGAACTTTTATTGTTTAGAATTGAGTACAACTCAATTTAATTAACTTGATTTGACTGTAAGGAGAACGAGTAAACTTCCCCACATCCCAATAGATCCAAAACAATTCAATCAGATGAAAGGAACTTCAATCAACAAGAGTTAACAACAATCCCATGATTTCGTTTACATTCGAAGGCACAATGGATGACCTTAAAGGAATTCAAATCGAATCAAATGAATTGAGTTGGATAGAATGAACTTCAATTGTTTAGAATTGATTACAACTCAATGTAATTGACTTGATTTGACTGTAAGGAGAACGAGTAAACTTTGAGGCATTCCAATAGATCCAAAATAACTGAATCGGACAAAAGGAACTTCAATCAACAAGAACTAATAATAATCCCTTGATTTTGATTACAATCGAACGACAACAGATGACCTTAAAAGAATTCAAATCGAATCAAATGAATTGAATTGGATACAATGAACTTTCATTGTTTAGGATTGATTACAACTCAATCTAATTGACTTGATTTGACTGTAAGGAGAACGAGTAAACTTTAACGCATTCGAATAGATCCAAAACAACTTAATCGGACGAAAGGAACTTCCATCAACTAGAATTAACAACATTCTCTTCATTTCGTTTACATTCGAACGACAACGGATGACCTTAAAGGAATTCAAATCGAATTAAATGAATTAAATTGGATACAATGAACTTTGATTGTTTAGGATTGATTACAACTCAATCTAATTGACTTGATTTGACTATCAGGAAAACGAATAAACTTTAAGGCATTCCAATAGATCCAAACAACTGAGTCGGACGAAAGAAACTTTAATCAACTAGAATTAACAACATTCTCTTCATTTCGTTTACAATCGATCGACAACGGATGACCTTAAAGGAATAAAATCGAATCAAATGAATTGAAATGGATACAATGAACTTTGATTGTTTAGGATTGATTACAACTCAATCTAATTGACTTAATTTGACTGTCAGGAGAACGAGTAAACTTTAACGCATTCCAATAGATCCAAACAACTGAATCGGATGAAAGGAACTTCAATCAACAAGAATTAACAATACTCCCTTGATTTCGTTTACATTCGAACGACGACGGATGACCTTAAAGAAATTCAAATCGAATCAAATGAATTGAGTAGGATAGAATGAACATCGATTGTTTGGAATTAATTACAACTCAATCTAATTGGTTTTATTTGATTGTAAGGAGAACGAGTAATCTTTAACGCATTCTAATAGATCCAAAACCAATAAATCGGACAAAAGGAACTTCAATCAACAAGAATTAACAACAATCCTTTGATTTCGTTTACTTTCGAACGACAACGGATGACCTAAAAGGAATTCAAATCGAATCAAATGAATTGAGTTGGATAGAAAGAACTTCGATGGTTTAGAATTGATTACAACTCAATGTAATTGACTTGATTTGACTGTAACGAGAACGAGTAAACTTTAACGCATTCCAATAGATCCAAAACAACTGAATCGGACGAAACGAACTTCAATCAACAAGAATTAACAACAATCCATTGATGTCGTTTACATTTGAACGAAAACGGATGACCTCAAATCAAATCAAATGAATTGCGTTGGATAGAATGAACTTTGATTGTTTAGAATTGAGTACAACTCAATTTAATTAACTTGATTTGACTGTAAGGAGAACGAGTAAACTTCCCCGCATCCCAATAGATCCAAAACTGTTTAATCAAATGAAAGGAACTTCGATCAACAAGAGTTAACAACAATTCCATGATTTCGTTTACATTCGAAGGCACAACGGATGACCTTAAAGGAATTCAAATCGAATCAAATGAATTGAGTTGGATAGAATGAACTTCGATTGTTTAGAATTGATTACAACTCAATGTAATTGACATGATTTGACTGCAACGAGAACGAGTAAACTTTAACGCATTTCAATAGATCCAAAAAAACTGAATCGGAAGAAAAGAATTTCAATCAACAAAAACTAACAACAATCCCGTGATTTCGTCTACTTTCTAATGACAACGGTTGACCTTAAAGAATTCAAATCAAATCAAATGAACTAAGTTGAATAAAATGAATTTTGATTGTTTGGAATTGATTACAACTGAATCTGATTGACTTGATTTGATTGGAAGGAGAACGAGTAAACTTTAACGCATTCCAATAGATCCAAAACAACTGCATCGGTCGAAAGGAACTTCATCAACAAGAATTAACAACAATCCCTTGATTTCGTTTATATTTGAACGACAACGGATGACCTAAATGGAATTCAAATTGAATCAAATGAATTAAGTTGGATAGAAAGAACTTCGATGGTTTAGAATTGATTACAACTTAATGTAATTGACTTGATTTGACTATAACAAGAATAAGTAAACTTTAACGCATTCCAATAGATCCAAAAAAACTGAATCGGAAGAAAGGAACTTCAATCAACAAAAATTAACAACAATCCCGTGATTTCGTCTACTTTCTAACGACAACGGTTGACCTTAAAGAATTCAAATCAAATCTAATAAACTGAATTGAATAGAATGAACTTTGATTGTTTGGAATTGATTACAACTCAATCTGATTGACTTGATTTGACTGGAAGGAGAATGAGTAAACTTTAACGCATTCCATTAGATCCAAAACAACTGCATCGGTCGAAAGGAACTTCAATCAACAAGAATTAACAACAATCCCTTGATTTCGTTTACATTCGAATGATCACAGATGACCTTAAGGGAATTCAAATTGAACCAATTGAATTGAATTGGATAGAATGAACATCGATTGTTTGGAATTGATTACAACTCAATCTAATTGACTTGATTTGACTAGAAGGAGAACGAGTAAACTTTAACGCATTCCAATAGATCCAAAAAAACTGAACTGGACGAAAGGAACTTCAATCAAAAAGAAATTAACAACAATCCATTGATTTCATTTTCATTAGAATGACAGCGGATGACCTTAAATGAATTCAAATCGAATCAAATAGATTTCATTTACATTCGAACGAGAACGAATGAACTCAAAATCATTAGAATCGACTCATATAAACTGAATTAGATAAAATAAACTTTGACAACCTCGAATTGACTGCTGCTCAATCGAATTGACTTCATTTGACTCTAATGAGAAAGAGCATAATTTAACGCATTTGAATAGACTCTAAGCAACAGAATCATATGGATGGAACTTCAATCAAAGAGAATTGATTACAATCTCCAGATTTCATTTACATTTGAACAGGAACAAATAAAAGCATTCAAATCAACTCAAATGAACTAAATTAGATAGAATGGACTTCGACTATCTAGAATTGACTTTTATTCAATCTAATCGACTTCATTTAACTTTAATGAGAACGAGAAAACTGTAATGCATTCGAATAAACTTAAAGCAACCGAATCAGATGGATGGAACTTCGATCAAATAGAACTGATTACAATCCCTTGATTTCATTCAAATTTGAAATGGAACGAATTATCTAAAACTCATTCGAATCGACTCAAATGATCTGAATTAGATAGAATGAACTTCGACTACCTAGAATTGACTAGTACTCAATATAATTGACTTGATTTGACTCCAATGAGACCGAGAACGCTTTAACGTGTTCGAATAGACTCAAAGCAACTGAATCGGATGGATGGAACTTCAATTAAATACAACTGATTACAATTGCTTGATTTAATTTACATTCAAATGGGAACGAATGAATTTAAAAGCATTCGAGTCGACTCCAATGAACTGAATTAGATAGAATGAGCTTTGACAACCTAGAATTGGCTACTACTTAATATAATTGACTTGATTTATCTCTAATGAGAACAAGCAAACTGTAACGCATTCGAATAGACTCAAAGCAACTAAATCGAATGGAGAAACTTCAATCAAATAGAACTGATTTCAATCCCGAGATTTTATTTACATTTGAACGGGAACAAATGAACTTAAAAGCATTCAAGTCGACTCAAATGAACTTAATTAGATTAAATGAACTTCAACTACCTGGAATTGACTACTACTCAATCTAATTGACATAATTTAACTCTAATGAGAACGAGCAAACTATTACGCATTCAAACAGACTCAAAGCAATTGAATCAGATCGAAAGAACTTCAATTGGATAGAAGTGACTACAATCTCTTGATTTCATTTACATTCGAACTAGAACGGATGAACTCAAAAGCATTTGAATCGACTCAAATCAACTGAATTAGATAAAATAAACTTCGACACCTCGAATTGACTACAACTTAATCTAATTGACTTTCATTTGACTCTAATGAGAATGAGCAAACCTTAATGCATTCGAATAGACTCTAAGCAACAGAATCAAATGGATGGAGCTTCAATCAAAGAGAACGGATTACAATCCCCTAATTTCATTTACATTTGAATGAGAATGGATGAACTTAAAAGCATTTGAATTAACTCAAATGAACTGAATTAGATAGAAGAAACTTCGACTGCCAAGAATTGATTACTACTCAATCTAATTTACTTGATTTGACTCTAATAAGAACGAGTAAACTTTAACGCATTTAAATAGACTTAAAGCAATGGATAGAAGGAACTTCAATCATATGGAACTAATTATAATCTCGTGATTTCATTTAGATTCGAATAGGAACTAATGAACTTAAAGGCATTCGAGTCGACTCAAATGAACTTAATTAGATGGAATGAACTTCAACTACCTAAAATTGACTACTACTCAATCTAATTGACTTGATTTGACTTTAATGAAAATGAGCAAACTTTACGCATTGGAATAGACTCAAAGAAACTGAATAAGATCGAAAAAATTTTAATAAGATAGAACTGAATACAATACCTTGATTTCATTTAAATTCTAACGGGAATAGGTGAACTCAAAAGCATTAGAATTGACTCAAATCAACTGAATTAGATAAAATAAAATTCGACAACCTCTAATTGACTACAGATTAATCTAATTGACTTCATTTGACTCTAATGAGAACGAGCAAGCCTTAACGCATCCGAATAGACTCTAAGCAACAGAATCGAATGGATGGAACTTCAATCAAAGAGAACTGATTACAATCCCCCGATTTCATTTACATTCGAACGGCAATGGATGAACTTAAAACATTCGAATCGACTCAAATGAACTGAATTAGATAAAATGAACTTCGACTACCAAGAATTGACTACTACTTAATCTAATTGACTTGATTTGATTCTAATAAGAACGAGACAACTTTAACGCATTCGAATAGACTCAAAGCAATTGGATCAGATGGAAGGAACTTCAAGCAAATAAAACTTGTGGAACCCCAAATTTTATGATCATATATGAAATCCTAAGGTCATGAACCTTAAGTAATGTATTGACTTTTATATG
>JAXCLR010046297.1:0-17633 GCA_035584095.1 Annona squamosa | reverse complement strand
TTCTTTGGTAAATTAAAACTTAACCCCTTATAATTTCAATCCCCTTGATGAAACGTGATATGAGATAGAATGAGAGGATGCAAATGGAATATAAAAATGTAAACAATCAAACCACACAAGAGACAACGATATATAGTGGTTCGGGCAACATTCCCTACTCCACTCTTCCAAGCACACACTCATTGTGTCTTGGGTTCCACTATTGTATTTTCAATACAATCTAAAGCACCCGCTCTCTTCTAGATTCTAGCTCTATGGGGCATATATAATAATCACTTGTTGGTGAGACCAACTCCAACCAACCAAGTCCAAACGATTGGTGAGATAAACTCCAACCAATCAAGCAAAACCCGTTAGTGAGACAAACTCAAACCAACCCCCTGTTTTGCTTCTTCTTGAATTCGGTTTCCAATACCGATCCAAGGCAACAACATAAAATGAAATAGACAAAAGAGAAATTACACTTTATAATGTGTATTCGATAAGCTCCGGAAGATCCTTGTTTTGTAGAGATGATAAACTTAGAAGCGCACTTGAAAGTTGTAACACTTGAAGCTTCAATAATTATTTAAATAACTTCAACACACTTGAATATTAGAAAATGAAAGCTCAACTTGTGTTTTTCTCATTCTTTGCTCCTTCTCTCTTCTCTCTACGTTCATTCTTCAATGGTATATATAGAGGACAAAAGGTTCTAGTCGTTGGAATGGAAGTTCACGCGCATCTAGAGCTCCAACGTTCGGATTTTTGACCGTTACGAGTTGAAGTCGCAAGTGGAGTCGACTTCAGATGAGTGAAGTCGACTTCGGATGAGTGGAGTCGACTTCGGATGGGTGAAATCGACTTGGGGTGCGACTTCGTTTTGTAAAAACTCGCTATCAACACTCTGTCCAAAATTCTGGCTTTGAAGTCACAGGTGAAGTCGACTTGGGCTGGAACTTCACCCAAGTCGCAAGTGAAGTCGACTTGGGCTGAGACTTCATTTGCTGAACTTGCAATTTATGAACTTTGAACTCTTGAAACTTAAATTATTTCGCCTTTTCATTTTCATTCGCATAATTAGAGATAAAATATTTGAGAACACTTAGATAAATGTATTAGATCATTTTTAATGATATTTCAATTGTTTGTTAATCATCAAAATCAAATTAATCATTCTTAAAGCAAACATATGATCAATAATCTCAACACATCCTGCCATTATACCTGTAGTGAAAGAATTTTATGCAAATGCATTCGAACATGATAATGGTGAGGTAAAAGTAAGAGGCAAAGTCATCCCCTTTCATGCTCAAGCCATCAATGTTTTTCATAAGTTATTGAATATTAGTTGCCCGGATGAGTATGAATAGTTTCTAAAGGGGACAAAGAAAGACATGACTACAATCACAAGTGAATTTTGTGCTCATCTTCCGGAGTGAAAAACCAACAATGACCAGTTAATGTCTTTCAAGAGGAGTGTGCTAACTGCTATGGGAAAAGTATGGTTTTACTTCATTTTAGCGAGAATGATGCCCTCTACCATCCTTAGTGACATTGCAATGGATAAAGTCTACCATCTTTATGCATTCCATTCTAACAAGTCGATTGATGTGGGCCACTTTTTATTTAATTAAATATGTACCAATGCTACTGTAGCCCATGGAAGTTATTGGTTCTCATCTCTATGTACTAGGATGTACAAAAGGGTAGGGGTTTAATGGGAACCGACATAAGAAGTAGTCAACTACCACACAAGTTTAGATGAGAAATTCCTTCCACATCGACTTCTTGAAGTTCAAAATCAGTGTTCATTGACATGCCCTGACTCATCGTCTCAACCCATACAGTGACAATCATGCCGGTTTGGGGACATGAATGGGCGGCTAACTTGTGGCGCCCCGAAACTGAGACATCCACATAGTCTTTACTCTAAGATCTTGTCGATTGGTAAATGTGAGTCAGGATTGTTGCCCTAATCACACGGTGGGTTCTTAATTGGATGTCGTCCAATTTTTTTCCTTTCTTTTTCTTTTCTTTCATCACATAGACATACATTCATCATCATTCATTATGGACTTATTCATATCATCATAAAATCATTCATATCTGCTTTTATTGAAATAATTCACATAAGTACAATCGTGTTTATAATATCCATAAAATATGTCTCAACATCATTATCATACATCTGTCCCTTTAGACACATGCATAGAACTGCAATTAAATTTACAAGTCATTTCTACCTGGCATCCTTTATGAGTCAGCTCCATTGCACATTTGTCATTTTAAAAACACATATGAGTAATAATACTCAGTAAGCAAGCTTTTTTCTTTGGCAAGTAAACATTTTCCCTTCATTCAAATGCATTTCTTCCTATTTGGTAGGAGACACTTACCAAGTAATCAATTACCAATGGGACAGAAACTTTTTATACATTTCATGAGAATGCAATGCATTCATTCATTCATGACTTTCCTTGTGCCTCCAACCTCTAGGAGGACGCCGCTGGCACAAGCCCTTGCGACTTGGCAATAGTGAAGGGGGATCCTCAATTCTCTTTTTACCTCCACCAAAGTCCCTTCCTTGTGCACCATGAACATACACATATGCCAGCATGACATGCTTCATAAAACTTGATAAATCATTTAGAAAGTAATTTAACAAGCAGTTAGAAATCATTTCATATAAAGTACTATGGGAATCGTCATCCTTAAATATAATTCATAAAACATGCAAACAATTTACAATCATTTAGAAATATTTTAGAAAGCATATAGCTTGCTTACCTCCTCAGTCTGTGTCCTCCACCTTTTTCTTTCCTTCCTATAAAAAAAATGATATTTTATCTATATCATTTCACGTCTTAGTTTACTTCCCATGTATGCTTTATTATTATCCATTACCTCATTTCTATAGAGGTTAATTTTATAAATATACTTGGTCATTATCTCCTTATATAGATTTTTATCCAAAAATTCTTTAAAAATTGTATCCGTATATTTAAATATTAATCTTAAAATTTCTCCAAAATCACATTGTTTACTGTTCATAGTTAGTGTAGCATATTACTGTTTCATCATCACTGTTCACCCGAGGTTACTATTCACAGCGACGTGGGTTACTATTCATGGGTTCCAAAAATTGATATTTTTTCCAAAAATAAAAAATACCATGACATAGCCTATACTAGTATATCATAGAAAAATTCATACGTTTTGAATTTATCATCATTAACTTGGCTAAATAAATCCTTTTCTCCATATACTAAAAATCAACATAAATTCACTTAAGCATAATCCTTAATTCCAAAAATCATGAAATTAATATATCATTATTTCAACATCATATTTATCATATTCATTCATCCCAAATCATCATTTATCAATTTTGAAGCATTATTTATACATATCATATGTTATCTTCTCGAATGTTCTATCTTTTCTCTAAATTTTCGATGTTTCCACATAATTTCAATTAAAAATTACAAATTTAATTATTTTCTTATACTTTGGCATTATCTGAGTATGGTTTTACCCTACTTAATATCTAAAAAAATTTGAAAAGAAATCACTTACTCGTCATGGAGATATCCCTCTTTTTCTCACACTTTCTCTCTCTAACTTCCTCCTTTTTTCCTTGGACGTGTGAGAGGATTTGGGAGCTGGGATCTGCTCAAGTTGGAGCTGGGTGATTGTGCTCTTGGACGTCCACCCCTTCCCCCTATTTATATGGTTTAATTTTTCATAAATTTAGATTTTACCCCCTTCGCAAAAGGTGTGAAATTGCAAATGTGTTTTTTTCTAATTTCAAAAGGTTCATGGAGCCTTGTGCAGCTTACCCTAGGCCTACTCCAACCCCCCTATTTCAGCCCTATTCTTAGCTTTTTTAGTTATCAAAATTTATTTATTTTAAGCAAATTAAATCCTGGCCGTTGGTTTATGATGATGATGATCATATACTATTGATTTTGGTTAATTTTCCAACCACCCCTGCCATACCCCTACTGCAACTGCTTTTCATTTAATTTTTAATTTTTTAATTATTTAATTTAATAAAAAGTCAAAAGTAGCATTAATGAAAAATTGATCTACTTTTTGTTCTCCATTTGATGTTTCATCTTGACCCTTAATTTGTGATTTTCATCACATCTTAAATCATTCATTATGTTCATCATGGATTTTTAACTATTCATAAAAAATTTCATCAAAATTTGATGCTCAAATTGCAAATTATGAATTTTTCTTTAATTTGTCACTAAAATCCAAAATTGTATTAAAATATAAAAAAGAATTACTTTTTCGTCTTGTAGTCATTAAATCACTTTTTCATCTTTTTTTGATTAAGTTAATCTAAGTGATTAACTTTTAATCATGTGTCTTAATCCCAAGGTTACTATTCACATGCACTATTCACGTGCACTATTCATCCAGAGTTCATAAATAATTATTTTAACCTCTATTCCCACATATTTTATACTCATGAATATATATTCTCTGAATATATAACCTAAGGTTTACGACTCTAAGGTTTTATACACGTGTTTATGATCGGGGTTTCACAATCCTCCCCCCTTATAATAGGTTTCATCCCGAAACTTGTTGCCCTTCAAATATTCCATTATGCTTTTTCTGCATAATTAAACATCTATATTCAAAAACATATTAGCCTTCCTTTGCTAATTCATATGAAGAAAATTCCTCCTCTTTCTTGCTTATCTTTAGATGTATTGAGATTGGAAAAGGATAATTTCAAACAATTCATTTCATCATTGTACTTCATCTATTTAGCCTCAATGTCTATCATAGGATCATCATGCTTATCATGTCTTGCTTACTTGATTCTTTACTTGCCATTTTATATCCTGGGGATTTGTGGTACTACTTGTTTTCTCTACCCATTGTGCGTGTATGGTTATGTACTAGTATGATTTCAATAAATGCTTAACATTTTGTATTAAATAGTAAATTTCTTAAAATTTAAATCATACCTGTAACCACTTTGTCCTCAATTTCTTAAGATTCCATTCCAGTGAGGGTTTGGACACGCACAGGGTTGTTGGCTATAGCAGAGGCTTTCTGCTAGTCCAACCTTCCTTGAGTTGGAGCTTCCTTTGGTTTGTTCGGGCAGTTGAATGATATATGCCCAACTTGGCCACATATGTAGCACTTGGTCCTTCTGCATTCCTGAGCCATATGTCCCGCTTGACCACACTTAAAACATTTTCTCAATCCTTAAAGGCATTCGCCAGCGTGGTGCTTATGGCAAGTTTTGCAAGGTGAGGTACTCTTTCCCTTGGAACTGGATTCCTTCTTTCCATCCATTGCCTTATCATTTTTCCCTTTCTTAGCCTTGGAAGCCGAGAAAAATTACTCTTTAGCTTGCCTAAGCTCCTGTGTCCACCTGTACTTTATTTTTAATGCCCTAGCTCTTTCTATACTAGAGGTATAATCTCTTATTAATAATGGGGCTAGTCCCTCCCTTAATTGGGGTCTCAGCCCATGTTGGAACCTTTGTGCCATATTTCTGGCACATTAGCGATCCATGGTACATACTTAACCAAGGCATTGAATCTTGTTGCATACTCAGTCACCGTCATCTTGCCTTGGTAGAGTTTCTCAAACTCTATCACTTTTTGGCTCTGTAAGCCTACTAGAGGATACTCTTTATTAAATTCTTCTAAAATTCTTCCACGTGACCCGCTCTGAGTGTGATATGGTAACCATCAATGTTTTCCACCATTCATAAGCGTCTTTAATTAACAGGTGGGTAGCACATAGAACTTTCTGTTGATCATTGCAGGGCGAAATCCTAAATAATTTTTTGATTTCCATGATCCATTGATCTGCAATGATGGGGTCTGGTTCTCCTGCAAACTTAGGGGGTCGAAAGGCATTGATAACCTTTCTATTAGCCTCTAGGAGGGTATCTTCTACACCTCTAGAAAAATTAGAGTTGGCTGATGGGCCGGGTCTTTCTCATTATCACCTTGCGGTGGGGCCTGCTGATTTCTTTCCCACATACCTTGTATCGTTTCGGCGGCCTGAGTTGTCCATTGCCGCATTGCCTTTTCTGTAGCTGTAGCTATCTTCTATCTGCCTTTCTTGGTTAACTCCCCTTTCTGTATATGATTCAGAGCTAGCCTCTTCCCGTCGTTAACGGGTCTTTGATGTCTGTCCTCTTGACTTGGACCTTTTAGTCCGTTTACTGGTTTCTCCTACTTTGGGTCTGCTAACCGATTCTACTATTGGTGCCTTCCCTTTATTCAACCTAGCTCTGCCTCTTGTAGTTGGCATTTTTGCTTTCTATATTCATAAAACTTTGGTTAGTATTATAACATTCTTATTAAAATTTATAATATTCATAACATTATTCATATTCAAGCATATATGTCACACACATCTATGTATGTTTCTCACATATATATCATTTCATATCAATATCATAGAAGTATCATAACCTCTTAAACATGTAGATCTAGATATTAGTTCTTTTCATGTCTATCTATCAATCCATGCTCTATTCCTAACTTCTATGGCATCATTCCTTTTCTATCACCATTCTTAATTTTTCTCTTTCCACACCTATTTACCAATCTTTGCTCTGATACTTTCATCATCTTTTATTTTCTCCTTCTCCTACCTATTTACCAATCCTTGTTCTGATACCATCTTATGTGGTGCCCCGAACTAAGGCGTCCATATAGTCCTTACTCCAAGATTTTTTCGATTGGTAAATGTGAGTCAGGATTGTTGCCCTAATCATGCAGTGGGTTCTTAATTGGATCTCGTCCAATTTTTTCCTTTCTTTTTCTTTTCTTTCATCACATAGACATACATTAATCATTATTCATTATGGACTTATCCATATCATCATAAAATCATTTATATATTCTTTTATTGAAATAATTCACATAAGTACAATCATGTTTGTAATATCCATAAAACATGTCTTCACATGATTATCATACATTTGTCCTTTTGGACGCATACATAGAACTGCAATTAAATTTTGCAGGTCATTTCTACCTGGCATCATTATGAGTCAGCTCCATAGCATATTTGTCATTTTAAAAAAACTAATAATACTCAGTAAGCAAACATTTTTCTTTGACAAATAAACATTTTCCTTTTATTTAAATGCATTTCTCCTAATTTCATAGAAGATGCTTACCAAGTAATCAATTACCAATGGGACAGAAACTTTTTCATACATTTCATGAGAATGCAATGTATTCATTCATTCATGACTTTTCTTGTGCCTCTAACTTTTAGGAGGACGCCACTGGCACATAGCTCTTGCGACTTGGCAATAGTGAAGGGGGATCCTTGATCCGCTTTCTACCTCTACCAAAGCCTCTTCCTTGTGCACCATGAACATACACATATGCCAGCATGACATGCTCTATAAAACTTGATAAATCATTTAGAAAGTAATTTTATAAGCAGTTAGCAATCATTTCATATAAAGTATTATAGGAATGATCACCCTTAAATATAATTCATAAAACATGTAAGCAAACAATTTGCAATCATTTAAAAATATTTTAGAAAGCATATAGCTTGCTTACCTCCTTAGTCTGTGTCCTCCACCTTTTCCTTTCCTTTTTCTATACAAGGAAAAATGATATTTTGTCTATATCATTTCATGTCTTAGTTTATTTCCCATCCATGCTTTATAATTATTCATTACCTCATTTCTATAGAGGTTAATCTTATAAATATACTTGTTCATTATCTCCTTATATGGATTTTTATACATAAATCCTTTAAAAATTCCATCTATATATTTAAATATTAATCTCAAATTTTCTCCAAAATCATGTTGTTGACTGTTCATAGTACTGTAGCACATTGCTGTAGCAAATCACTGTTCACGTTTACTATTCACTCGAGGTTACTATTCACAGCGACGTGGGTTACTGTTCATGGGTTCCAAAAATAAAAAATACTATCACATAGCTTATGCTTAGTATATTATAGAAAAATTCATATATTTTGAATTTATCATCATTAACTTGGCTAAATAAATTATTTTCTCCATATATTAAAAATCAACATAAATTTACTTAAGCATAATCTTTAATTTCAAAAATCATGAAATTAATATATCATCATTCCAACATCATATTTATCATATTCATTCATCCTAAATTATCATTTATCAAATTTGGAGCATTATTTAGACATATCATATGCTATCTTTCCGAATGCTCTATCTTTGCTCCAAATTTTCGATGTTTCCACATAATTTCAATTAAGCATTATAACTTTCCTCATTTTTGCATGCTTAGATTTTATTTAAGCATGATTTTATCCTACTTAACACCCTAAAAAAATTTGGAAAGAAATCACTTACCCGACATGGAGATACCCTTCTTTTTCTCATACTTTCTCTGTCCAACTTCCTCTTTTCTTCCTTAGAGTGTGGGAGGGTTTAGGAGCTATGATTTGCTCAAGTTGGAGCTAGGTGATTGTACTCTTCGACTTCCACCCCTGCTCTTATTTATAGGGTTTGATTTTTCATAAATTTAGATTTTAGCCCCTTTGTAAAATGTGTGAAATTGCAAATGTGTTTTTTTCCAATTTCAAAGGTGCATGGAGCCTTGTGCAGCCCACCCTAGGCCTGCTCCATCCCCCCTATTGCAGCCCTATTTTCTAGCTTTTTTAGTTATTAAAATTTATTTATTTTAAGCAAATTAAATCCTAGCCATTGGTTTATGATGATGATGATCATGGACCATTGATTTTGGTTAATTTTTCAACCACTCCCTTCCACGCCCCTGTTGCAGGTGCTTTTCATTTTTTATTTTTTAATTATTTAATTTAATAAAAAGTCAAAAGTAGCATTAATGAAAACTTAAGCTTCTTTTTGATCTCCTTTTAACATTTCATCTTGACCCTTAATTCGTAATTTTTATTATATCTTAAATAATTCATCATATCCATCATAGATTTTTAACCATTCGTAAAAAATTTCGTCAAAATCCTTCGCCCGAATTGCAAATTATGAATTTTTCTTTAATTTCTTACTAAAATAAAAAATTAGATTAAAATATCAAAAGGAATTGCTATTTCGTCCTGTAGTGATTAAATCTCCTTTTCGTCTTTTTGTGATTAAGTTAATCCATGTGATTAAATCTTAATCACGTGTCTTAATCCCAAGGTTACTATTCATGTACACTATTCATCCATATTTCATGAATAATTATTTTAACTTTTATTCCCATATATTTCATACTCATGAATATATATTTTTCAAATATATTACATAGGGTTTACGACCCTGAAATTTTATACACGTGTTTATGATTGGGGTTTCACAATCCTCCCCCTGCAATAGATTTCATCCCAAAACCTATTGCCCCTCAAATATTCCATTACGTTTTTTCTACGTAATTAGACATCTATATTTAAAAGCATATTAGCCTTCCTTTTCTAATTCATATGAAGAAAATCCTTCCTTTTTTTTTTTTGCTTATCTTTAAATGTATTGGGATTGAAAAAGGATAATTTCAAACAAATCCTTTCATCATTGTACTTCATCTATTTAGCCTCAATTTCTATCATAGGATCATTATGCTTTTCATGTCTTACATACTTGATTCTTTACTTGCCCTTGTATATCCTTGGGGTTCATGGTACTACTGGTTTTCTCTACCTAGAGTGTGTGTGCAGTTATGTACTGGTATAATTTCAATAAATGCTTAACACTTTGTATTAAGTAGTAAATTTCTTGAAATTTAAATCATACTTGTAACCACTTTTTCCTCAGTTTCTTAAGATTCCATTCCGGTGAGAGTTTGGGCATGCATAGGGTAGTTGGCTATGGTAGGGGCTTTCTACTGGTCCAACCTTCCTCAAGTAGGAGCTTCTTATGGTTTGTTTAGGCAGTTGAATGATATATGCCTGACTTAGCCACATATGTCCCACTTGGTTGTTCGGGCACTTAGTTGTTCTGCATTCCTGAGCCATATGTCCCACTTGACCACACTTAAAACATTTCCTCAATCCTTGGAGGCATTCGTCAGAATGTGCTTTTGGTAGGTTTTGCAATGTGAGGTGCTCTTTTCCTTGGAACTAGATTGCTCCTTTCCATCCATTGTGTTCTCAATTTTCCCTTTCTTGGCCTCATTTTCCTTGGAAGCTGAGAAAAATTGCCCTTATGCTTGCCTAAGCTCCTATGTCCTCATGGACTCTATTTCTAATGCCCTAACTCTTTCTATACTAAAGGTATAATCTCTTATTAATAATGGGGCTAGTCCCTCCCTTAATTGGGGTCTCAGCCCACGTTGAAAGCTCTGTGCCTTATTTTCTGGCACATTGGCGATCCATGGTATATACCTAACCAAGGCATTGAATCTTGTTGCATACTCAGTCATCGTCATCTTGCCTTGGTAGAGTTTCTCAAACTCTATTACTTTTTGGCTCTGTAAGTCTACTAGAAGATACTCTTTATTAAATTCTTCTAAAAATTCTTGCCACGTGTGAAACCCCAACCTAAGTAGGATTCAATATAAGCATTAAATATTTACATGTGATTTATAAGTAAATTTATTGAATTATGACTAATTTTGTGATTTTGCTAAACTATGATAATTAGGGCTAAGGATTAACAATGATGATTTGAGTGATCGTTATAAGCAAATGTAGGAAAAATAGATTAGAATAATTTTTTGGTGACTAAAATACACCAATACATCATGAATAATCATTTTAGATTATTTGATATGGATTATGAGAATTTAAAAGGATAATTCTCAAGTTAGTAAATAAAACTTTAGAAAATTCATAACTTGACACCTATAAGGTAGATTAATATGAAAGTTGAGATAGAAGTACATAATTTCATTCTTAATCACATGGAAAAGATAGATTATGAAAATTTTGATGATAATTGATCATCACCATCCAAAATTTAAAATGATCATAACTTGTGCTAGAAAAGTCGGATTGATATGAAATTTGAAATGGATGGTTAAAATTATGAAATCAAGGTTTTGGAAGGATTTGATCATGCAAATGATTAAGGGATTAAGCTTGCACAAAATTGTGATTAGAGATTTTGACTTTTCAAACTAAAAAGTAAATAGCATTTATGATGGAAATGAGTAAAATAATCAAATGCATAAAGACAAATTTGAGGTGTCAAGAGGGGGTAATTTGTAGGGTATTATGTAAATTACTAAAAATAAGAAAATCCCTGCAATTTTCTATTAATCGAATGCATAATTAAATGGTGCAAAAGGAGTATAGATTAGGTGGTAGCTATGGACGTCCAAGCAGCCCCTAAAGTGGATTTTGTGAAATTTTTTTTTATAATAAAATAAATACTTCAAGTCAACTATGAGTTAATGAGGATAATTTCACATTAAATTAAACTGAAATTCGGATCTAAAAGGGTAGATCTGGACCGTGGAATGCGAAAAGTAAAAATGGACAGCAACATGCCTCTTAGATGATGTGGACGTTATGGCAGCCTTTGGAATTTTTATAATTTTTTAATTATGCTTAATTGATTACCAATTGACCTACATTATTAGGTTATTAAATAAGCATTAAATTAAAGTTGAACCATGGTGAAAAAAATTAAAATTGTTGTTGAAATAGGAGCATTGAAAATTGAGCAGAAAAATGTGACTGTTCAAGTGGTCGAAATGTAATTTTTTTTATTTTTTAAAAATTGATAAATGCATGGATAATTATCCTAGGTATTAGGGAATATAAATGTGCATTTAATGGCTATAAAATTAGTTGAAAAAAAAATTTGAAAATAGCAACTAATTGTGGACGTGATCTGGTGGACAGATTTGAGATATTTTAATGCAATGGATAATTAGTGAATTTTTAATTAAGAAAAAATTAATTTAAATGGGCCACAAGTTTCCATGTCAGATAGGGGGATAAGCACATATTAATTAGCTGTGGAAAATGCAGCACAAGTGGGGCCCACAAGCTGGAAAATCCAGCTCTATTATGGGGGCACATCCATGTGTGAGAGAAGGGATTTGGAAATTTTTCTTAGTGTTGAAACTTGCACCCCAAGGCAGCAGCTCACGTCCCAGCCCTAGGCCACCAAGGAGGAAGAAAAGAGAAGAAAATAAAGGGAAAAATAAAGGATTACTCATTTAATCAAGTAAGTATATGATTATTTTGATTTTATACCTCAAATATGGAAATTATATGATATTGTAAACTAAAATATAAACGGGACAATAAATGGATGAATTTTAGCATGAAAATGTTTGTGAAGAATCATGATGGAGTGATTAAGGAACAATCAAATTTTCATCTTAAAAGGATATTCCAGTTTCAAATTAAAAATTTGAGAAAATTAACCTAAATAGGGTAAATTGGGTGACAGGATCAGCTGTACAAAATATTTTTAATAATTTTTATAAAAGGAGTTTCAGGCTGAAATTTTATAGAATATATAAGACATATTTAGGATCATAAAAAAAAATAAAAATTAGGTTTTTAAGAGTATTAATATGCTCCATAATTCACGGATTAAGGCTGACCCTAAACTTCCAACACCGTCCAACACAGTAAAAATGCCAAAATAAATATATTATGCTAATATTTCATGATGAAATTTTTATGAAAGTTATTTCATGTAGTTATTAAGGTATTATAGAAATTTTAGATCAAAACTACCTGATTTGATATTAATGCAAGTTTTTGAGAATTTAGTACTTCTAATTTCAATATATATGGATAGTTTGAGAAACAAATCAAAAAGAAATATGAAACCTATGCAGAAATTATCCAAATTTATATATATGTTAATAAAATATATTTTTATTAGGAAAAGTTGGATTAATTGCTGAAATTTTAGATTTATGAAACTATTTAGTGTTATATGAGAAAAGACACGTTAAATGGGTGAAAAATGGGTTCCAAAGTTGCTATTTTGGAAACCTGTGATTAGTGGATTAAAAATACATGAAAATACAATAAATAAGTGTTAATTGAGTTTTATAATCATGATAAATTAGAATTCAAGTTGCTGATTTTAAAAATTTTAAAAAAAATACATGAATTATGTGTTATGAAATGAACGTATTTGAAGAGATGAGTATAGGAAAATTATAAATGGTTTAAGTGAAAGGTTAATATGCAAAAATGCATGAAAAATGTGATGAAACACATGAAATATATTGCTATTTGAATAACCCCACAATTTGAGATTAATATATGGGGTTTATGATATTAATTAAGTGCTTAAGAATAAGCACAATATACGAATTATGAACAATATGTGAAAAATGACAAGTTGAAAGTTTATCACTTTATATGATGACAAATGAATGATTCATGAATGTATTATAACATGTATAAATGTTACCCTAAATTCGGAAATTGAACATGTGATGAAATGACTGGTTGATACATAAGTATGTTATGTATGTATACCTAACTTGGAATTCAAGCGAGTTATGAATATTTATGAAAATGGGTTGAAAAACTAAATGAATGCAAGTGAATGAAATTTACATGAATGTTATATCATTCTACATATATAGGCAAAGGCAAAGAAATGGTTGACCTAGGAAACTCACGTGATCAAGGCAAGTAAGCAAACTTTTCAAAATATTGATTTCCTTCTATGTTTTGAAAACGATAGCTTAAATAAAATGCCTTAAGAATTATTTCATGGGAAACAAGCAATACTTCTTAAAATAATTATTTTATCACAAGTGTTGCCAAGATTGAAAATGCTTTATATTAATGATTTTAAAGAGTTTGCTTACAAGTAAGCAAATGAGCTTTTTAAAATATTTATGAACTTTCTATAATAAGTTGGTTTCATAATTTCTTATGAGATAAGTAAGTGAATTTTCAAGCATAATATTTATATTCAAGTATTAAAATTACTTGATTATGTTTATATTAATGATGTGGATTTTAAGATGATTTTAATATAAGCAAGTTCATACAAGTGTGGTTTATAAAGAATTTTATATTGAAAGAGTTTGTCTCTTTCATATAGTGATATTCAAAAACAAACCATGGAAATTCTATTTCTAAGGAGTTTTATTGAAAAATATAATTCTTTACAAAATGGTTTCTAGAAATAAATAGATGTTTTGAAATGGTTTTCACTAAATGTCGTAAATTGAATTTATATATGTGTTTTGAGATTTATGTAGATGTTTTGAAATAATCTATCAATGTGCTTTACAACTCTTAGAGTTGTAACATTTTGAAGATGCTTTACTCTGATGTTCCAAAAAGACTTAAGGGTAGCCAATCTTACAAAATGATTTGGTAGATTTTATTTGTAAATAATGATCAAAAGATTATACAAACTCCTCTATCTATATATAAGTATAACAAGAAAGCGATGTGGATAAGATAAATAATGCCATTATAGTAGATGGAAGAGAGTTGCATAAGTTTTGCTCATAAAAATATTATTAAGAAAAGTTTTGTTTCCGCGAGTTTTGAAGTAGTTCAAAAGCTTCTAAAATGAGAATTTCAAAAATTGTTTAGCAAATCATTAAAGTTTTGCAAAATATGGTCTTCTCAAATATTTGAAATGTTTGGTAAAATAGATTTATTAAAACATTGCTAAACTCTTTAAGGGTGGTCATCATAACATCAGGATTTGAAAATAATTTACAAAAATATTTTATTTTCAAAACAACCACACCCAGTTCTCAATTTGAGAAGGGCATAGTCTGCGGACTGAATGGTTTAAAATATTTTCTTTTCTTTTCAAAATAATCCTACCCAGTTCCCAATTCGAGAAGGGCATAGTCTGTGGACTAAGTTGGCTTTATACATATCAAGCTGAGGCTTGAAAAAGAGCACAGTCAAATGACTGGGCTAAGTTTTGTGAAAATCATTACTAGCATATGAGTGTGCGCAAAACGATATACTAGGCTCATGGTTGAGGCGGTTACGGACCAAAATAGTTGAGTATCAAAGCTCACCTCTACCTATAGTCGAGTCGCTTAGGGGAAGGCTAGAGGCCGGTGGTGCCCTCCCTGAAATGGGAGCGGGAGCAGGATCATGGACAACTGCCTAGCTAGCGGTGTAGTCACATGAATGGTTTCTTTCCTTGGGAAGGATGATCGCTTGTTAAGTGTCACATAAATCCATATGTTTTTGGAACATACATATGTTCCCTATGTTTTAAAAAGTCCCAAAATAGGCACCTATTCTATTGGTTGTAAATGGATTTATGTTGGCTTTAAATGGATTTATGTTTAGTTTTCAAAAGATACCATATGTGGGTGAAAAGAGGTTTATATGGAAAAATATTTATGGACATGTGAATGTCCACATAGATAAAAGATTTCCATATACATGAATTGCTTTTGAATAATCCCAAGTTGGGTTATACAGAAATTTAAATAAATGATGTTTTGGGACAAATAAATGTTCTCATGAGCAAAATGTTATAAGAAAAATATTTTAGGACATATAATTGTCTACATGTCATATGAAAAATATTTTTGGACATAGACATGTCCTCATGATAGATGAAAAATATTTTGGGACAAAAAATTGTTCCCATGAAAAATGGTTTAGATACATAGACATCACCTTTGAAAATCCTTGAAATGGGGACATGCATAAAGTTTTATGAGTGTATTATAAAATAGATTTCTATAAAAGGTTTCTTCCTATTGGTAGTTGATCACTTGATAAATGTCTCCTACCGAATGGGTAAGGAATGCATTTAAATGAAAACATGATGCTTGCTTACTGAGTTTATCACTTACGTTTTGTTTTTCTAACCTTATATAGGTTTAAGGCTCAAGGGAAGGAGCAAAGTTAAAAGCTATCGATATATTTGAAGAATGGATTGATGAATGCATTGCTTATAATGAACTGGGATTGTGTGAAACCCCAATCTTAGACACATGTATGAAACCCTAGGGTTGTAAATTCTAGGTATTATATTAATAAAATATATATTTATGAGTATGAAAATATGTGGGAATAAAGGTTAAAATAATTATTTATGAAATTCAGATGAATAGTGCATGTGAATAGTAAATGTGGAATTAAAAAATAAGTTAAGTTAATCACTTTAGATTAACTTAATCATAAAAGACAAAAAAAGAAGCTTCCCACTAAAGGATGAAAGTGCTTTTTGGATTAAAATAATAATTTTTGGATTTTTTTGGATTTTTGTGGAGAAAATGAAGAAAAATTCATATCTCGCAATCCGGACGTCGGATTGAGATGAAATTTTTTATGGATGGCCAAAATATGATGACGAACATGATGAGTGGTCCAAGATTGATCAAAAATCATGAATTAAGGGTCAAGATTAAACTTCATTTGAAGATAAAAAAGTAGCTTTACTTTTTCATTAATTAGAATTTGACTTTGATTAATTTTAATTAATTAAAAATAATAATTAATGAAAAGCTACAATGGCTGCTGGAGGCTTATTTTTGGGCCAAATCTAATGGCCATAAATTAATCTTATCATGTATCAATGGCTGAGATTAATTTGCTTAAAAATAATTAATTTTAATAAATAAAAAATATAGAAAATAGGGCTGCCTTAGGGGGCTGAGTTGCTGTAGGGTGGCTGCACATGTCTCAAAGCACCTTTTGAAAATTAGAAAAAAATATATTTAATATTTAATACCTCAAGCAAGGGGGTAAATTCCAATTTGATGAAAAATTAAAAAGTATAAATAAGGGGCAGGGGTGAACATCCAAGGCACTTCATCCCAGCTCCATTTGAGCATTTTTTCACCCCCACCACATTTTAGCCTTGAGGAAAAAGAAGAGGAGAAAGTTAGAGGGAAAAAGTGTGAGAAAAAGTGGGATATCTCCGCTTCGGGTAAGTGAATTCTTTTCGAATTTTTTTTGGATGTTAAGTAAGGTAAAATCAAGCTTAGGTAATACCTAATCATGAGAAAATAAGTACAATTATAATGCTTAATTGAAATTACATCGAAACATCGAAAATTTGGAGCAAAGATGGAGCATTCGGAAAGACAGCATATGATATATCAAAACAATTCTCCAAAAATGATAAATGATGATTTGGGATATATGAATATGATAACTATGATGGTAGAATGATGCTATATTAATCTCATAATTTTTGGAATTAAGGATTATGCTTAAATGAATCTATGTTGATTTTTAGTATATATGGAGAAAGTGATTTTTTTAGCTAAATAAATTATGATAAATTTCAAGATTTATGAATTTCCCATGATATACTAAGCATAAGCTATATCATGGTATTTTTTATTTTTTGAACTCATGAACAATAACCCATGTTGCTGTGAACAGTAAACGTGAACAGTGATTTGCTACAGTAACATGAACAGTGAACAACATATTTTAGGTAAATTTTGAGATTTATTTTTATATTTTATGAGGATATATGGATGAAATTTTTAAAGAATTTACGGATAAAAATCCATATAAGGAGGTAATGACCAAGTATATTTATAAGATTAACCTCTATAGAAATAAGGTAATTGATTATTATAAAGCGTGCATGGGAAGTAATCTAAGACAGGAAATGATATAGATAATGTTGGAAACAATGACTCAAAATAAAATAAATTAACCAAAGTATGAGTTTTGATAATTAACAAGAACTAATTTGAGATTATTAAGTGTACTAATGAGTTTGCCAAGTGTTTAAGGAAAGAAAAGAAGCCAAG
>JAXCLR010046004.1:0-17685 GCA_035584095.1 Annona squamosa | reverse complement strand
AATAAATCATGAGTAAGAAAAAATCAATTACGACTCCTTATTAAAATTATTTCATTAACTATTTGGCCATATCCTTACATTCCTCATTGAATTTTTCCCCCATATGGTGATTAAGATGGGATCATGACATGTCTTTATAGCTTGTCAAGACTAGGGGTGTTAATTGATCGGGTTAGACAGGTCGGAGCCTGATCCTAATCCTAACTCATTTAAAATATCTCAAGATCCGTTTATTAATCCATTTAAAAAATCTTAACCCTAACCCATTTACAACCCATTTAATAAACGTGTTAGCAAGTTGTTAACGGATCGTATAACAAATGACTAGAAGGCATAACAAATGACTAGAAGGCTTAAACTCTAGCAAATGATGATCTGATAGGGAAAGATGAGATGGTGTTTTTGGTATGAGGAAATGAAAATAAGGTAACAATGGAAAAATAGAATTAGGCATTAGTAAAAAAATAAAAATTAAGTAGCAGGAGGAAGACTTAGCAGAGAAAAACAACTAAGGCGTTTACACACACACACATAACTTCAATATGTTAAACGAGTTAAATGGGTTAAGTGAGTTACTAAATAGGTTGAAGGATTATAAAATCTCAACTATAATCCATTTTATTTAATTAAACAGTTGAACGAGTTGACGGATTATAAACCATTTATTTAAAAATTTCAACCTAAGCCCATTTATAAATGGGTTGACGGGTTAACCATGACCATTAACACCTTTGATTAAGACCTGTAGCTTTGCTGATTATAAATAAATAGGAATGCTTTTAATTCCCTCCATTTTTAATATCTAGACAATTGTGTTTAACATCACTTATATTATTATGAAAAACTCTTTCATCTGTCTAATATCACTGTATATGGGCTTCATATATAAACGTATTATCAATATAATAAAACGATTTAATGCTAAATATCAATTTTAAATAGTACTTTCAAAATCTAAACCATTTAAAATGTCATTACTATATAGATAAATGACTGCATAAAATATTATTACATTCTAATATATAGTGAACGAATCTCAGTATTTTTTCTAATTTACACGTCATTATACTAATTTTTTTAGCATATGTGGCCCATACGTATATTGGATTTGAATGAAATTTGGTTTCATAATTAAACAAATAATGTTAAATATAATGAATAAATTGAATTTTTTATCAAACGCGAAAATCTTAAAATTTGAGGAGGTGCATGGAACCACAAGCGGGTCCGATAAATAAAATACAATTATTGGTCATATATGCACAACTTCTGATTTATAGGAATGGTATGTTATTGCTTTTTGTCCAAATAAATAGATAATACTTAAATTAAATGCATCAAGGTGGTGCATGTACTAACCATGACTATATGGGGCTTTGCTTCTGTTAAACCCGTTTCTTTATGTAACTTTAGCAAAATTTTAATATCTTGATGACGAAAATCCATTGTATCTAATGGATTTAGCATAATTAATATTATTATATTTTTTCATTTGTCTAATATCACTGTTCATGAGTCCAATATATAAATATGTAAAACCAATATAATAAAATAATTTCATTAAATATTAATTTTAAAATTATATTTTCAACAATTTAAATTATTTAAAATATTACTATTATGTGGAAAAATAATTTTACAAAGTATTTTTATAAATGAATCTAAAAGTTGTTCCTAGTTTACATATAAATATATTTTTCAACAAATATAGCCTACGCACATATCTAATTTATATAAAATTTAGTCTTCCAGCTAAATAAATAATGTTAAATATAATTAATGAAGCATATTTTTATTAAAAAGATATTAAAAATAGAAAAGATTACATTGAACTACTTCCTTATAACAAGTTATATAATAGTGGAACCGGATTATAAATATAAGAGGCACTTTTATTTCCTGTCTATTTTTATGGCTAAGTGCTTGTTTGGCTTGGCTTTCATACCTAGCAAAATCCTACTGCTAGTGCATTTGTGGAAAGCATCAACCCGCAACTTCTCACAAATGTAGAAAATTGTATTAAAAATATTCTTCTTCCTTAAAAATTACAGTAATTTTTTTTTTTGATAAAGAAAGTTGTGTATTCACACTCATTGCGAACAATCCCAAGACCATCCCCACCACATTTGACATGTACCAAAAGAATGGGCTGCAATATCAGCTATACAATGGGCACATTTGTTTCCTGCCCTTAGAACATGGGTAAAAGCCACAAATTCAAAACTAGAAGCAATAGATTTGAACGTTGATATTTTTTGCTCAATATATGATAAAATTTGTCTTTCCTCCTATAGAAGACTCACCAAAATGCGTGAATCAATTTCCAAAATCAACTTCTGCACCTTCATTTCAGCTCCCCACTTTATAGCATGCAGTAGTACTAAGGCCTTCATGTTGAGAGAGTCTTTTATATACTCTATTTTCCAACATTTTGCCCCCATGAAATCTCCCTTGTGATTTCAAATGATTGCCCCCAACCCCATACAGAACCTTTCAATAGATCTGCGACCATCAACTTTCATCTTGATGATGTCAATGGGCAGTTGGCACCACCTAAGAATTAAGTTTGGATGCTGGTTGAGCATGTTGGTCTTCAGATTTGTAGAACTAATGCTACTCATATAGTCCATATTCCAATTTAGGAGATAATCCATAGCAAGTTGTTCACCATTAACCCTTATTTGGTTTCGAATGAACCAGATCCTCTAGCGAAGAATCACAAATAGGGGTAGTGTTTCTCCACCCAATGCTTTTGCTAGATTGCTTAGTATGCACTTGATTGCTCATCTTATCTGCCGCTAACATTCGCCTTGCCTTGATGGCCCTCTCACAGTAGACAAACATGTGAGAGTCATTCTCCCTTCTTTTCCTACACAACAAACAAAATGGGTCCATAAATACACCTCTACTATTCATATTTTCTTTCATTAGAAGGGCTCACTGACCTAACTCCAGTCAAAGATGTTGACCCTGCTTGGTAGGTTGCTTTTCCAAATTACTTCTACAATTGCTCTCTCCTTGTAGGGCTTAGTCCATTTTTTTAAAAAAATTTAATATATGCTGCTGCATGTACACGTTTTTAGTCGCATGTAAAGCACCAAACAATATAAAGGGTGTAAGAGAGTTCGAGCGGGCGCTCGAACAAATAGAAAGAAAAAATAGAAGGAGAGAAGAAGAAGAAGAAGAAGAAAGAAAGAAAGAAAGAAAGAGGAGGAGAAGGAAGAAGGAGAGGGAAGAGAGGAGAAGCCCGTCGTCGCCCTGCCCATGTCGCCGTTCACGCAGCTGTCATCGGGCCGCTGGAGGTAAGGAAGAAATTTTTTTTGTTGGGTCTTTCTAATTTTCACCTAAATTATGCAATAAACATAGATGTTTTGCAAAATTCTTTAGATAAATATGTATGAAAGTAAATTATACCAATTTGAGTAGTAGATTTGGTTATTTAGAGATTCAAGAGTTGAAATGAATAGAATTTTAATTTTTATCCCCAAAAGTAGCGGAAAAATCATAGGGCTTTTGATAAATTCGTGAATAAGAGGATATTTGAAACACAACTCATCAAAATGATAGGCTAAAATCAAGCTAAGTGTGAAATCAAAAATTCAAGAGTGGTGTATCCAAATTTTCTTGTTCCAAATCATGATATAAGAGTTGTGAATGCTATTAGGACGTATTAGTTATAAATTAAAAATTTTCATGACCCATGGAAATTGGGTAGCCCCAAAAATGTGGGTTAAACGTGGGGCTTTTGGAGTATTTGATTTAAAAATTATTTATAGATAAATTTTAAGATGTTTTGAGTGTTAAAAATATAAAAGAAAAATTTATGGAGATGTTATGTTAAGTTGTAGGTAGGTTACAAGTGTCGTAAATTTATGTGAAATTAGTAGGTAGCAAATTCACACAGTATAAAAATGATTGATAGACTTTAATATGCTTAATATATGTATTTAAGTAGGCACTTAATGAAAAAAATATTATTAGCTTTCAAATCAATGCATCCGTAGATATTAAAATTAGAATGCAATACATGGTGATTTAAGTCAATGTTTAACCAAAAATTATTATTTTTGAAAGGGAAAGAAAAAGAGAAAATGCAAGACACTGCCTGAGACTTTATGGTAAGCAAGCTTTTCAAAGTCAATGATTTATTGTGATAAAATTCCTGTTTTGTTACTTATTTTGAGAAAGATTGTTGTAGTAAATGTTCATGTTATGCCTTTATGTGTTTCCTTAGTAATAATGTGCAAATCAAGTTAATTTTCTTAGGTATGCTAATCAAATTTTATACGAACATTAAAAAAAAATCCTTGGGAATAACCATTACCCTATTTCTTTTATTTATGTATATATATTCCTATTGTTAAGACAATGCTTTTGAACTTGACTTTTGGAAACAAACCTTTTCTTTATAATTAGCCGAATAAACTCCTTTTATGACATAAATGCACATGATCATTAGTGTACATGTAATTCGTGTATGGAAATAAATGTAATGTTTCACCAAGGTTGTAATTGGACAGATTGTCCGTTCTTGATGTTGCCTAGTCTTTGCGTCCAACATATGAGTGTGAGTGATCACTTGATAAGTGTCACCTGCCATAGAGGAAATTATGTCATTGAATGATGCATTTCGTGGTTGCATTTCATCATCACGCATATATGATGTTCTATGGAGGCTTTCATGTTTTTACCTATTAACAATGCTTACTTACTACGTTCTTTGAACTCACCAATTTTATTAAATAGTTACAGAGTATTCTGATTTCAAGAGCAATGGAGACTTCACTAGGTAGAAGGACAGTGAAGTGAAGAGCCATATGAGGCTCGTGTGTATGTTTGAGTTTGATTTGTAATAAGAGAAACTTTAGAAGTGCTAGATTTTTTTTGATTTTAAGATGTGTGTATAATCTATATATAATTTATGTGCATGACGTGAAAGATATTTGTAGTATTAATTCATTTACATTGTGTGAATTGTATGGATTTATGTATGATGTAAGATGGAGAATATTAGAGTGTAGGTGTTTAGTATGACTATAATGAATTGGTGAAGAGAAGGGGGTATTTGTGATTATGATAAAGTGTTACAGGTTTTCTCTTGATGTAAAAAATTATATACTGAATGTTTGTATTTAGAAAACATCCTAGTTACAGATGAGATGCTGCCGAAATTTTTATAGATATATATAATTTAGATCATTTTATTTTTGCTTTGTATATAAATGTAAGTTAGATCATGGACTTCATCACTTTTCAAAAGATTCCTGACATGAAATCTTATGAAAAACTTATGTATAAATATGTCATAGGTCGGGGAGCTACAGAAGTGGTTCAGAGCAATGAGTGGTGAAGTTGCCAAATTTTTGGATTTGTTAATTTAAATTATGATTTAATTTATAAGTTTACTATTAAAATTGCAAGCTAAGAAATATAATGCTACATTTTTTGCTCTATATTTTGACATTTTTATAAATAGATATGATGTCGGGTCAAGGCCTGGAGCCAGCACTCACAATACTAATGTAAGTGGAACAAGAGGCAGCAGAAAAATGCCGGTTACAAGATGAAAAGATAAGACGCTGGTTCCGTGGATAAGAGGAACTAGGGCAACTTGAACAACTTGCCCCTCCATTGGAAATGAGAAATGGTGAAAATTTAATATTTTTGCCTCAAAATATAATGCCTTCTATAAGGAATCTTCCTACAATACTTAATAGATTACAAGAAAGGCAAATAGCAGAATATTGGGAAGGAATTTCAGCTCCTAAGGATCCCGAGCAAGGGCCAAGATATAAATTGGAGCACGGGCCTACAGGTTTGGCCATGGAGCAACTGTTGCAGAAATTGCATATAACGAAAGAAGATTGGTGCAACAATTAACAGAAAGGCAGGCGAGAGGTGAAGAAGTAGAATTATAAGAAGATGATGGGGAGATAGTAATCCTCATTTTGGTTAATGAATTGGATTAAGAGGTGAATGATAATGGAAATCCCGTTGTGGCAAGATAAGAACCGGATGACCTTCTCCCTGAAGATGAAAATGACTCGATAGAGCCTGAGGATGAAGATGACCCAATAGAGCCCAAGGATGAAAATAACCCCAAAGAGCCTAAAGAGGGGATCCTTAAAGATCCTCAAGAGGAAGTGTTTGAGGAGCCTGAGCTTGATGAGGAAGAAGATTTTGATGAGTTTGAGGAGCCCGAGCTAGATAAAGAGGGGAATTTTGAAGAAAATGTAGAGGAAGAGGCAAAAGTGATTGATACAGGGGAAGAGGCTCTACCTGCTAGTAATTCAGAAGGATCTTAGCGTTGGCTAAAGGAAGAGGAGCTATAGGACCAAATAATCTATACAATTCTTTTAGGTGCAATAATAGGTGTTGTAAAAATATTATTACATGTTCTTGTTGGGAAGAGTAAATATTTACAAAAGTGAAAAGTGATACTTTTTTGAATATTATATATGTATGACTTCTTTCAAGAGACAGAATCACACATGTATTATGCATATATACACAAATGTAAATGATGTACATTGTTAAGATAATGAAATATATATATCTTCTGTTGACTTAGTATATTGACATGAAATTTTATTAGCTATTTTGGATATCATAGTTATAATATATGTGTTTATAAATTAAATCTTTTTATATAGCAAGTAAAAATAATGGAAGGACGAAAACCTGGACGTCCTAAGAAACAAAAGGTGGCTGAGATTCAAATGCAATAACAAAACCAACAAGAGACCAGGTCACCGGAGAAGGAAGTGTCCAACTCACCTGCATGAGCAGAATCGGTGTCGTCATCGTCAAAAGATCCTATGTAAATTGTGGATCAAAGAATACATGAGGTAGTACATGAAGCCATAACTCAAGCTATGGATGCTATGGATTAGCAATGGGCGGCCTGACAAGCTAATATGATAGAGAACTTTATGCGCTATCAAAGGGATAGGAAAAAACAAATGCGAATAAACATAAATACCGATATTAGATCTATGTAACAGAGGGTCTAATCAATATGGGTTTGTGGGCAATAAGAAGAGGAAACTTTCAAAGTATTCCTGAATCAAGTCAAGGAAGGGTGAACCTAGTAAAGTATATTTCAATAGAATTGATGCAGGGTTAGGCAGGATAAGATTAGCCGAAGAGGAGCAAATAGAGGCTAATCGCAAAGCTATTTTAGCATTTTTAGCACATCAACCCCCTAGATTTGTAGATGTACTTAATTTGGCAGTAGCAGAATGATGGTCGAAAGAAATGAAAAAAATTATTTAGGATATCACTATGCACAAATACACAGAATGTAGATTATGCTATCCACTTATTAACTGACGAAGCTAAGGAATGGTGGGCAACCTTATCAAGTATGATGAAGAATCCTAATGAGGTAATATGAACACAATTTGTGGAGGAATTCAAGAAAGAATATTTTCCAAGAACCCTAACGGATAAAAAAATATTTGAATTTGAGAGATTATATCAAGGAAAGATGAGTATGACGGAATATATCACTAAATTTAACGCCTTAGTAAGATATATGCCGCGGATGACAAATTCTCCTACGAAAAAAGCACGTCGCTTTCAGGGTGGATTGATGACCCATTTAAGGGAGAGTTTGACTCCCTTTTTGCTGATCGATTATACTATATCATTGGAAAGAGCAAGAGCCTTAGAGTCTGCAGAGTAAAGAACTTACGAGATTTAGCAAAATTAAAAGTGAATAGATTCAAATTTAAATGAGAAGGATAATTGGGGGCAAAATTTTAAACAGATGATGCTTGAAAAAGGCAAGAAAGAAAAAAAGGAGAGAAAAGAATTCCTCGTATGCCCTAAATGTCAAATGAAGCATAAAGGAGAGTATCTAAAGGGGACCTCTCAATATTATAAATGTGGACAAACTGGCTATTAAGCTAAGAATTGTGGTACCATTCAAGAAGTCAATCCCAGGTGTTTTTGGTGGAACAAACCTGATCATAGGATAATCGAATTTCCAAACCTAAGTTAAGGCAACCTGAAAATCTGAGGGAGACTAGTCAGCAGAAATTGGCATCAACCTCAAGTTGGCAAGGAATCCATGCTCGGGTGAATACGATAACTCAAAACGAATCAAAAGAACAAGAGGCAAAAGTGGTGACAAGTACAATTTCTATTTTTGGATTTTCTACCATGGAGTTGTTTGATTCAGGTGCAACACATTCATTTATATCATATTAATTTGTAGCTACACATAACTTAATTGTATATGAAACTGATACCATTGTTCATGTAAAATCACTTGTACATAGACTAGCCACTGTTAATAAAAAATGTAAATCTTTTCCTATTAGGATAGGATCATGCATTTTGGAAACAGACTTGATACTGCTTCTTATGACTGAATTTGAAGTTATATTGGGAATGAACTGGTTGAGTTAATGGGGCGGTATTATAAATTGCAAACAATAAAAAGTTTCTTTTTCCACAATATCAGGGGAGAAAATTTCTATTGAGAAATTGAAGAAATTGAAGGAGCCCACAATATTGATTTCTGCAATGACGGCCGCTAAGCTAGTACATTAACAATGTACGACTTTCCTGGTTTTAGTGCAATTACTTGAAGAAAATCAGTCCAAGTTGGAATAAATTCCTGTGGTTTGCGAATTTCCAGATGTATTTCTAGCAGAGCTACTCGGTTTGCCTCTAAAAGAAGAATTGATATGACCATTGAAGTTTTACCAGGCACCGCACCGATTTCTAAGGTCTCTTACTGTATGGTGCATGCAGAGATGACTGAGTTAAAAGTGCAATTGTAAGAATTGTTGGATAAAAGTTTTATACGTTTGAGTGTGTCTCCATGAGGTGCACCGATATTATTTGTACAGAAGAAAGATGGGAGTTTTCGATTATGTATTGATTATTGGGAACTAAATAAAGTAATTATCAAAAATAAGTATACATTGCCAAGAATAGATGATCTGTTTGATCAGCTTAATGGGGCTCTAGTGTTTTTTAAGATTGAGTTGCAATCGGGCTATCAACAGCTTAGAGTGAGCTAGCAGGACATCTCAAAGACGGCATTCAGGACCAGATATGGATATTATGAATTTTTGGTGATGCCTTTTAGGTTAACTAAGTACCTGCAGTATTTATGGATCTCATGAATAGAGTGTTTTGAGAATATTTAGACAAATTTGTAGTGGAGTTCATTGATAATATATTAATTTATTTTAAGTCAAAGGAAGAACACTATGAGCATTTTGGATCGTATTAAATCGGCTAAAGGTGGAGAAGTTGTATACTAAATTAAAAAATATGTTTTTTGGCTAACATAAGTTAGGTTTTTGGGGCATATCATCTCTGTTGAAGGAATCAAAGTGGACTCATAGAAAACAAAAACCGTGATGAAATGGCCAAGGCCAATCACAACAATTGAAGTACGAAGTTTTCTGGGATTAGTTGGTTATTATCGGAGATTTTTTAGGAATTTTTTAAATTATCTACACCACTCACTAAGTTAATTCAAAAAAGAGTTAAATATGAATGGACTAATGATTGCCAGTCAAGTTTCTTAGAACTTAAACAAAGGTTGATTCAAGCACCAGTGTTAACAATTTTGGATAGTAGTGGAAATTTTGTGATTTATAGTTATCTCATCAAGGTTTAGGGTATGTGTTAATGCAGAAAGGTAGGGTAATTGCGTATGCTTCCAAGAAATTGAAACCCAACGAACTAAATTACCCAATCCATGATTTAGAATTAGCAGTTGTAGTATTTGCCCCTCAAAATTTAGAGACATTACTTGTATGGTGAGAAATGTGAAATATATACAGACCACAAGAGTCTTAAATATATTTTCACACAAAATGAATTAAGTATGAGATAGAGAAGATAGCTCCCAGAAAGGTTAACGTGGTTGCAGATGTCTTATGTCGGAACATAAGCCTTGCTCATTTACTTACATAAGAAGAAGGAATACTCTGTGAATTGAGACAAATGGACTTAATTGTTAGTATGCTAGGGTTGCTAATGCGATTATCTCAATTGCAGTTGCAGTCAACTCTATTTGAATAAATTAAAAGTGAATAATAAAAAGATACAAAATTGCAAGACTGATAAATCATATGAAAAATAAAGGAAACCTTGATTATACTGCTGATGAGCAAAGAATTTATAAATATAAGGGTCATCGTTGCATTCCAAATTCAAGAAAAGTGAAGAATTTATTGTTGAAAGAAGCTCATTTTTTCCCTTTTTTGATGCATCTAGGCAGTATAAAAATGTATAGAGATATTAAACAAGGATATAGGTGGAATAACATGAAGAAAAAAATTACAAAATATGTCTCAAAGTGCTTAACTTGCCAAAAAGTCAAGGTAAATTATTAAAAATTGTCTGAAAAATTGCAGTCCTTAGAAGTACTCGAGTGGAAGTAGGATGATATTATCATAGACTTTATAGAAGATTGCCAAGGACTCAAGGCAGACCCAATTCTATAAGGGCGATTGTTGATTGATTATCAAAGGCAAAACATTTTGTTCCAATTAAAACAAGTCTTACGGTTGAAAGATTGGCTCGGATTTACTATAAAAGAAATTGTGCGATTACATGGGATACCTAAGACCATTGCATTAGATAGAAATTTCACATTTATTGCTAAATTTTGGAAGAGTTTACACAAGATAATGGGTACACAATTAAGGTTTAGCACTGCGTTTCATCCACAAACGGACGGACAGACAGACAGAAAGAGTCAATCAAATTTTAGAAGATGTGTTAAGAATGTGTACACTAAAATTTGGAGGAGCATTAGATGAGTACCTATTTATTATAGAGTTTGCATATAATAATAGCTATTAAGCAAGTAATCAAATGGCTCAATTTGAAGCATTATATGGAAGAAGGTGTAGAACACCTATGAATTGGGATGAAGTAGGTGTAAGAAGTTTAACACCTGATTTATCTCAGAGGATGACAAGGATAACGCAAAGTAGGCAGAAAAGTTATGTACATTACAAAAGAAAGGATTTGAATATTCAAGTAGGAGATCATGTATTTATTAAAGTTACTCCAATGAAAGGGGTTACCAGATTTGGAAAAAAAAATTTGAGTTTCAAGTATATTGGTCATTTTGAAGTGTTAAAAAAGATTAGGAATTTAGCATATGGAATAGCATTGCCGCCAGCTCTTGCCGCAGTACATAGTGTGTTTCATAGATCAATGCTTCAGAAATATGTGGCTGACCCCATTCATATTTTTGCCGCTAAATAACTTCTGATTCAAGAACATTTAAACTATGAAGAGAAACCCTTGAAGATTATAAATTATAAGCAGCAAAAGTTGAGGAACATAACAATTGAATATGTTAAGTGGAATTGATATCTAAACAAAGAAGCCACATGGGAATTGCAAGAGGAGGCGGAAAAGAGAATCCCAAATAAATTCTGAACGATCAAATGATTTCGGGATGAAACCTTTTTAAAGAGGGAAGAATGTAGGGCCCGATCCATTTTTTAAAAGAAAATTTAATATATGCTGCTGCATGTGCACATTTTTGGTGCACATGTAGAGCACCAAACAATATAAGGGGTGTAAGAGAGTTCAAGCGGGCGCTTGAACAGACAGGAAAAAAAATGGAGAGAGAGAAAAAGAAGAAAAAGGAAAGATGAGGATTAGGAAGAAGGAGAAGGAAGAGAGGAGAAGCCCGTCATCGCCCCGTCCACGCCCCCGTCCACGCAACCGTTGTCGGGTCGCCAGAGGTAAGGAAGAAATGGTTTTTTTGTTGGGTTTTTCTAATTTTTGCCCAAATCATGCAATAAACATAGAAATTTTGCTAAAATACATTCGATAAATATGTATGGAAGTAAATTATACCAATTCGAGTAGTAGACTTGGTTATTTAGGGATCCAAGAGTTGAAATGGATAAGATTTTGATTTTTATCCTAAAAAATAGCTAGAAAATCATGGGGCTTTTGATAAATTCATGAATAAGGGGATATTTAGAATCCGAATTATGAAAATGGAAGGATAAAATCAAGCCCAATGTGAAATAAAAAATTCAAGAGTGGTGTATCCAAATTTTCTTGTTTCAAATCATGATATAATAGTTTCAAATGCTATTAAAATGTGTAAGTTATAAATCAATATGTCCAATTTTAGGTAAAAAGGAGAAAAATTAAAATTTTTCATGACCCATCGAAATTGGGTAACCCCAAAAACGTGGGTTAAACATGGGGCTTTTGGAGTATTTGATTTAAAAATTATTTATAGATAAATTTTAAGATGTTTGGAGTGTTAAAAATATAAAAGAAAAATTTATGGAGGTGTTATGCTAAGTTGTAGGTAGGGTACAGTTGTCAGAAATTTATGTGAAATTAGTGAGTAACAAATTCACATAGTATAAAAATGAATGATAGATTTTAATATGCCTAATATATGTATCTTAAGTAGACACTTAATGGAAAAAAATTATTATTCACTTTCAAATCAGTGCATCCGTAGACATTAAAATTAGAATGCAATAATTTAAGTCAATGCTTAGCCAATAACTCGCGAAAATGTGAGTTATCATGGCTTATTTCAAACTATTTTTGCATGTTAGTCCAAGAGATTAGGTTTAGTTTGCACCTATTTAGCTAAATTTTCACTTGTTTTGCATTTTAGGAGCATTATATAGTTATTATCAATGTTGTCAGGATTGAATCGGTAATTGAATCGGTAAATGGACCAGTTTGATTCGAACCTGTGACGTCAGCATGACATAGTTATGATGTCATAAATATTAAATTATTTTTTACTTTTAAATAAATATATTGATAAATATATAAGTATGTTTTTTCGATAAGCCCAAATCATGAAAAATGAATTGATAATAATACAAAGAAAAATAAAAAAAAAAGAAGAACATTCAAAAGAAATAGAGTTCAAAAACTATCATCTACCAATCAGAAAGCAAAATAAAAAATACAATATAGCCCAATTCAATGATTTAGAAAGTCTTCAATTTCACGGAACTTAGAAAAACAGTACAAAAATTAACCCCCACTTTGTCAAAGTACAAAAAGATGCAGTCTTTTCTCGTTATAAGCATTAAAGAAAAAGCACAAAATTTTCACCAGTGACAATGGCAACTAGGCCACTTTCGCCGATTCCATTTGTGACTTCTTCAATTGTGGAACAAGCTGAGAACCCAAATTGCCCCTTGCAGCTGAAAATCCACATCCTTGATTACCTCCTTATCCCACCAAGAAGTAGAAAACAAAGAAACAAAGAATCTCCTCTAGTCCTCCCACGATTGCGAAAAGTGTATTTTATTAACAATAAAGGAATGTCTTAGCAATCCAAAATGTTGGAAATCGAGGCGCGACGAGGAGGCGGCGGGCATGACGGCGAGGCAGTAGGCAGCGAGGTGGGCATGACGACGAGCTCGACGAAGAGGTGGCGATGCAACGTCATGCGCGATGAGGAGCCTGGAGAGGCAGCGGCGATGACCGGCGAGCGGGACGAAGCGCCAAGCGCATGCCGTGAGGCGAGGTTGAGGACGGCGAGCTTGAGAGATCGAGGTTGGGGAAGAAGTAAACCAGATGTGTGCGATGGGCGACAGGCGACAGAGAAGGGGGAACCATCGAACCAGAACGCGGGGGAAAACGAGAGAGGCAAACGGCAGCGAGTTAGGGACCTTAGGGTTTGATTTTTCATTTTTCAAGTATTTATATTATTTAAGCTCCGACGGTTGGACTGGGCGAATCTAGTCCGACCGTCCATTCCAGTCTGATCAGGGGTTATCCTGTTCTAGCAGTTTTAATCAATTGAACCAAACCATAAAAGACCAAACCGGGAACTAGACTGGTTCCCGGTTTAACCGGTCCGACTGGCCGGCCTGGATCTGACAACATTGGTTTCTATGTATTTTTAGTATAAATTAGACTTTCTAGTTCATTTATGTAGTTTCATTCATTTTTTGCAGGAAGGACAAAAATTCACAGGCATGCGAACGAGTTAAATGCAGAACAGAGCCAAGTAAAGAAGCAGGTAGGCTAGCGCCCAGGCGCCAACCTCATGCCTTAGCCATAATTTCTAGCACCCCACACAACAGAATGCTTTTAGTAAGTTGGTGCCCAGGCGCCACGTCAATAGTATACAAGCATTCCAGATAATTTTCAGACCACAAGGCTTCCAAAAGGTTGGTGCCTAGGTGCCACTTCATGAGCATACAGATGCATTCCAGAAAGCCTTGAAGTCACAAGGCTTCCAGAGAGTTGGCGCCTAGGCATCGGTTAGGGCTCCTAGGTGCCATGACACAAGTATGTAGGGTATCCCGAAGAGTTTCTAAGTTACATAGCACACAAGAAGTTAGCGCCCAGGCGCCAATTAGTGGCGCCTAGGCGCTACGGCAAATACGTAAGTGCGAATTTTTGCACATGTGCTCTGCGGGCTGATAGGTTTAAATAGAAAACCTAAGGTGGAGAGAGCCGATGGAATAGACACACAGAGAAGAAACAGAACCCGTTTCAAGCGTGGATTGAAGAGAAGATTCGATTTCATTAGTGGAAACTTTGAAGATTCAGTTTTCTCTTCCTCTTTCTATTTCTCTTTCTCCATTTTCCTAGATACTTTCATAATGGATGTAAAAGATTTTTTATGCAATGTCTATGGGCTAAACTTTCATTAGATGGATAGTTAGGATGAATTGATATCTAACTATATTGTATTGGTTCTTTAAGATTTAGGAATGAATATTTGATTTCTATATGATCGTATAATGTGGATTTACTTTTGCATGTGTTACTTAATGTTTTTTATAAGACCAGCTACCTTATAAGATGATTTAATTGCAGGATTAATCTTTGAAAAGAGAAAATCTCTGCTAGATCCATGTGTAGGGCATAGGTTTCCTTTATGTTAAGGGGAGTTGTTTAATGGATAGGAATAAACTGTGAAACCCTATGTACTCATGAACAAGTGATGAATTTATCAAATCTATTTTATTTAATGGCATGAGAACATAGCAATTGAATAGGGTTGTAACGCCCCGACCTTTATTGTCACAGGTATTGTCCGCTTTGGGCCTCGATCGTACGGTTTTATTCTTTTAAGTTCACGCTCTCGTCCTTCCCCGAAAAGCACCTCGAAGTGTAACTCCAGCGGCCTCCACTTATAGCCCAGGCTCCCTCCCTCTTCCTAACCGATGTGGAATATCACATTCACCCCCATCGGGGCTCCAACACTCTCGCTGGATACACCAGCAGGACATCGGGAGTTAGCTCTGATACCATTTCGTAACGTCCCGGCCCTTACTGTAGCTGGTATTGTCTGCTTTGGGCCTCGCCCTCACGGTTTTGTCTTTCTGGATTCACACTTCAGTCTTCCCCCAGAAGGTGCCTCGATAGTGTAACTCTAGAGGCCTTCACTTATAGCCTAGGCTCCCTCTCTCTTCCTAACCGATGTGGAATATTACATTCACCCCCCTTGAGGCTCTGGCGCCCTCGCTGGATACACTAATAGGACATCAGGAGTCGGCTCTGATACCATTTTGTAACGCCTCGGCCCTTACTATTGCAGGTATTGTCCGCTTTGGGCCTCGCCCGCACGGTTTTGTCCTTCTAGGTTCATGCTCCCATCCTTCTCCAAAAGGCACATCGACAGTGTAACTCCAGCGGCCTCAATTTATAGCCTAGGCTCCCTCTCTCTTTCTAATCGATGTGGGATATCATATTCACCCCCCTCGGGGCTCTAGTGCCCTCGCTGGACACATCAGTAGGACTTGGGAGTTGGCTCTGATATCATTTTGTAATGCCCTGACCCTTATTGTCGCAGGTATTGTCCGCTTTTGGCCTCGCCAACACAGTTTTATCCTTCTGAGTTGACGCTCCCGTCTTTCCTCAAAAGGTGTCTCGACAGTGTAACTCCAGTTGACTCCACTTATAGCCCAGGCTTCCTCCCTCTTCCTAACTAATGTGGGATATCACATTCACCCCCTCTCGGGGGCTCCAAAGCCCTGATTGGACATACCAGCAGGACATCGGGAGTCGGCTTTGATACTATTTCGTAACATCTCGACCCTTACTGTTGTAGGTATTGTCCACTTTAGGCCTCGCCCATATGGTTTTGTTCTTCTGGGTTTATGCTTCCGTCCTTTCCCAAAAGGCACCTCGACAATGTAACTCCAGCGGCCTCCACTTATAACCCAGGCTCTCTCCCTCTTCTTAACCGATGTGGGATATCACAAGGGTATAATTAGCTTTATATATGTTGGAAGATATATATATAAGGACTATTGAACTTAGACTAGTAAATCCCTACAAATTTAATTAAAAGGAACCAATGTGATATAGTTTAAATTCAATAATTCTCAACTATTCATCTGTCATCCCCAATCAATAATTCCCTTCTCGTATTCCAGTTGTTCCGTAAACTTTTTTCTATTTATGAAATTTCAAATTTTTACTTACCGAAAGCAACTAAACTAATTAATAATCCTAATTAGATCATATCCTCGTGGGAACGATACTCAACTCACTCTTTATTATTTAATCGGCACGTATACTTGTATTAAAATGAACACTTTAATTAGATATATACGCTTCTCGTCATTGGCCAAAAATTATTATTTTTGATAGGGAAAGAAAAGAGAAAGTGCAAGACACAACCCGAGACTTTAAGGTAAGAAAGCTCTTCAAATTCAACGATTTATTGTGATAAAATTCCTATTTTGTTACTTATTTTGAGAAAGGTTGTTGCAACAAATGTTCATGTTATACCTTTATTTGTTTCCTTAGAAATAATATGCAAATCAAATTAATTTTCTTAAGTATGCTAATTAAAATTTATACAAACATTAAAAAATCCTTAGAAATGGCCATTATCTTATTTCTTTTATTTATGTATATATATACATGTTGTTAAGGCAATATTTTGAACTTGACTTTTGAAAATGAACTTTTTTTATGATTAGCCGAATAAACTCCTTTTATGGCATAAATGCACTTGATCATTGGTGTGAATGTAATTCATGCATAGAAATAAATGTAAGATTTTGCCAAGGTTATAATTGGACAGGTTGTTTGTCCTCGACGTTGCCTAGTCGGTACGTCCAATATATGAGTATGGGTGATCACTTGATAAGTGTCACTTGCCATAGAGGAAATTATGTCATTGAATGATGTATGTTGTGGTTGCATTTCATCGTCACGAATATATAATGTTCTACGGAGGTCTTCATGTTTTTCCCTGTTAACAACGCTTGTTTACTGGGTTCTTTGAACTCACCAATTTTATTAAATAGTTGCAGAGTATTCTGATTTCAAGAGCGATGGAGACTTCACTGGGTAGAAAGGCAGTGAGGTGAAGAATCATAAGAGGCTTGTGTGTTTGTTTGAGTGTGATTTGTAATAAGAGAAACTTTAGAAGTGCTAGATTTTTTTTTGATTTTGAGATATGTGTATAATCTATACATAATTTGTATGTATGTCGTGAAAGATATTTATATTATTAATTCATTTACATCGTGTGAATTGTATGAATGTATATATGATGTGAGATGAAGAATATTGGAGTATGGGTGTTTGATGTGCCTATAATGAATTGGTGAAGAAAAGATGATGTTTGTGGTTATGATGAAGTGTTACAGGTTATCTCTTGATGTAAAGAATTATATGGTGAATGTTTATATTTAGGAAACGTCCTAGTTACAAACGAAATGCTGCCTA